>DVQP01002720.1:0-11997 GCA_018231745.1 Danaus eresimus
TACGGAAATTTATTAAAGTATAAGCTGTTATCCCATTAGCTGTAAGTATTAGCTGTTATCCCGTTATATAACATTTACGTATTTACCCGTTTTTCTACACCAGTCATAAAAATAACCCTTCGGCAATTAATAGCGCAGTCAGAACGTTCCATCGCTTTATTGGGATTGGGCTTCACACAATATTCACCGGTGGTTGTTTTGTACGACTCTTTTTCAACCACCATATCACGACCGGTAACTCTCTCTGGCAGAGGGTCATCTATTTTCTGTAAGAAACTAATACTAAAGCGAGATAATACTATAAATTATATCAGCAATCTTTCTTAATTAAACAATTAATTTATTTGTTTAATATGGTGGACGTATTCACATACACAATCCAAGCTGTGAGGTATAGCAGGTATATGTCGATGAGCAATGTCGGTGCCGGTTCTTGTTTCGGTATTAGAATGCCGTAACGGTATATTGTACTGCACGTTACCCCATGTATTAACATTTTGTATCAAAAGTTCGTTAAGGACGAGGGGTTTACAACCTTGAGACATTGTTATTGTTTTTTAAGCAAAAATTGATACAAAATAAATTGTCAAAATAAATCAAATGATATGATTTGACGTTGTCATGGCAGTAATCGTAATACTGTATATAGTTATACAATATTCGGAGTGGATAGAGCGTAAGACAACTGTGGAGGTAGAGGTCCACTGTGATGAGCATTGCGAAAAAGAACATAGTTTTAAAAAATATACTACGAGTATTTGATATCCTTTCATACGCTCGTCTTATTAATTAGCTATAATAAAATAAAATATCAATACAACTGTTAGTAGTAAAACAGCCGCTGTACGAAAGATTTCAATAATAATTCAAAAGAAAGATGAATTGCAGACGCTAATAGAACATAAAATATTACATTAAATTACATTTCATTAGAATTTACTTCAACGACAGCTTTACAAAGATTGTAGTAAAATTATAAGGAATTAAAGTCACCTAAGATAAGTTCTAATATCTTTTTGCAATACTTATAATGTAATAAGACTACTTTCTTACATTACATATAGTTTATATTTAATCTCTCCGAATAAATCCCAAATAAGAATATCATTTATTCAAAAACCAACATAAAGCATGTTTATTTATAACAACATAAAATTTATTGAAAATGAAACTTTTAAAAGATCGTAGATAACATTTTAGTCATAGTCTTCCTTCGTTTTCTAAATACTGGATGTTTGTCGACGTCGTGGTCATACTCTGTGATCTGCCACGGCTGCAAATACATCGGTAGTAGGACATCGTTCTCTGATAGCCATTTAATGACATAGTCAGTAATGGCTTCGTAATACGGTGACTTTTCGAATCTGGATCGAATCTTGGACTTTGTGGTTAGTTTGCAAGACTACGAAAGATATTTTTTATATTAATCATAAACTTTCGTTCTGTTTATTGCTTAATAGAAATACGATAGTTTTTGTTTGTAATGTAAATCTAAAAATATTAATACAAGCTAACCTGATTGCTTATGCTGTCACCTATATTCCTAACAGTTTCAGCGAGAGTGTCACCTTGACACTGTCCCTAGATGAATATAAATATCAAAGTTAAATGAATAGGTTCATTTTGTTTTATTATTTAATTTATATAAAATACATGACATATATAACATCAACCTTTGGAATAACTTCCTTAACCATCGCAAACAATTCATCAATCTGATCATGATATAAGAAAAACGCCCACGGCGCACGAAAAAATTCATAAAAACTGTCCAATTTTTTTGTCTGTAATTTAATTTAAATATTTATTATGTTCTCATTAATATATTTCATGAAATATTTGTATGAGAGAGTCTCTGACCGTGTAACGTAGGTGTACGTTATTTAGAACAGTGGCCGACAGACCGTATAGATTTTTGAAATTATCCAACGAATATTTTTCCATGGACAAACAAGTTATACCATCTACAATAAACTCGCTTGTGAAATGGAGCTTAAAATATCCATCTTTGAATGTTTCCATTAAATAACCCTACAACAATAAAATCCTATCAGGTCTAAACATTTTATGAGACGAAATATCAAATATATGTTAAAAAGTATATTAAAACCCACGTTATGTTCTAAAGACTGTACAAAGTAATGTGGTAATTTCTTTCCCGGAGGACGTACTTCTAAGTACTGAAGACCTCCAGGTAAATAGCAATGCAATACAAGAGGTTTCTTAAATTGAGGTAGGTCAGGACATACTTCAATATCGCGAGATTCCCGACTGAAAAATCTAGGAATGTAAAACCATTTTGTATAAACAAAACCATTTGAAATATTTGAATTACTAACGATCCGAAGCTATTGAATGATGTGTTCCCTATAGAGGTTTCATCAAAACTGACATTTTTTATTGTGTTTCGTGATAATTTTTCAGTATTCTTTACTTCTGAAAACAGTGGGTCTAATTTGTTTCTTATCTGATTGCCAAGCTAAAAACATATCAAAGATGTTAGGGTATTGTCCAATTACGGAGTTCATGTTTAGAAACATGTTAAACTACCGTCATTCCGACTTCATAAGCATCGTAATATTTTTGTCTCTTATTCTCTGCTTGATATTTTCTGTAATACCTCGTAACTGGGCCCGCTGCGTAAATCGAGGGGTCTTTTGTTTTAAACTCATGATCTATCAGTATACCCCCGTCGTAAGCCATACCGCTTTTATTAATAGCTTTAAAAATGTAGTAAGTGACTTCACTTAACATTTATTTCACCAAGTTCACACAACATACTTATATTTGTAATATATTTGCTACATCTACTCTTAATTTTATTATATTGAATAACATTTTAAGTTATATAAATACCAATAAATGCATTTTCGTTCACGCCACGAATCCCGTAATAGAAGAATACGGAACATTTCAATCTCAAACGATTAAAATGGGACATAAAATCTACGTGAGTGACCAAATCATTGGCGTCCATATGCCAACGTTGGAAGTAATATGATCTGTAAACCTTTATATTCAAACTTCTAATCATCTCGTTGACTGATTTATCGACCTTTAATGAAACAGATATAATGCATTATTGAAACAAAAACACCGAAAATTTTGTTTAGACTTACGTAAACATTGCAAAACAGAGAGACGCGAGTCTTCCTCGAATCGTTTGATGGAAACGGTTCGACGTAAATAATGTTTTTTCCAGAAATTTTCATTTCAATTAACGTCGCCAAACAGCAGTAAGCATGTTTGTTTGCGCCGTACACTATAATTTTGTCTAAAAACATTCAAATAACAATTATTAAAAACGTAAATGTATAATATAATACATAAATGTATAACACACAAATTCTAATGAAACAAGTAAGAATCATTATTTCAAGTAATTGCTAAGAGAAGTTAGAAATTCAATAAGTCTAAAATTGTAAAATTGAAGCTAAAATGTCAACATTCTATATACAAAGGCACCTTGTCTCAACTGTTTTTGTTTGGTTATAATTAAATACGTTAAAAAACTTACAATTTGACCAAATAAAAACTATTTTCTTACTTACAATCCATATCTTGCCACATGAATGATTTGACAAAATTAAGAGCTCTGTTAGCATCGTGTATACTGTTTACAATAAAAACATTAGACGGTGTAAAGTTGCTAACTATTGGCTCGGGATTAGATTGTGGGATATCCAAGCGAGTGTACAAAGGAATTTCACCTCTCCTGGTAAAAAATATAACCATAAATACATAATAGTGATATATGTTAATTTGTTTCTTATTTACTAACCGTTTTAACTTTTCTCTATACAATATATTTTTCAAATAATCAGGATGCTGATACTGTTTCCCAAATAATAGAAACAGAAGATCGTAATGTAAGCTCCCACCGGTGGAAACAGTTATATATTTTTGTTTCCTAAAATTTAATTTTACAATTCGGTTACATCTTTAGACGATTTCCTGCAGGCAAACTTTATAAAACAGTTTTTATGATAGTTTTTAATTATTATTTATATCTATTTAGTTTGTTAAATAGGCATAAAGAGTAAATAGAGTTTCAAATATTTGAGTCATCTATCCTGTCTGTAGGTACGTTATCGAAAGTATATAATATACTTTCGATAACATCACATATATTAGTTATTTAGATAAAATATGCCTCCTGTAATTATTTTATAGCAAATTTTTGTGTACTACATAAAATTGAATAAAATTTTAGTCTTACTTATTAATCTCGATTAGGTGACCCTGAACAACGTTCACGTAATAAGTATAGGGCATACTTTTCAAGTATTTATCGGAATTCAGGCGATATTTCTCGAACATCATCTCCGACGTATGTTTCGTCCGCCTTGCATAAGGCAAGCCGTTAGGCGAAACCAATGTTACATTAGTGAAGAATAGATAGGAACTTGAATCGCTAGAATTTTATGCAAAATTTGATTATTTCTCCGACATTATGTACGATAGAACAAAAGGTTAAGATATATTATGATTAATGTCTAAATAGCACCTAAAAATTAATGTATTCAAAAACGCCATAGCTGTTCTAGAAGCGCCGACGACTACAATTCGTGTGTCAATATTTGTCCTCGGGACGCTTGTGTACTTGTTACTTATAAACCAAGAACTAAAAGCAACCCTGCAGTTGAAAACAAAATTTCATTTAGAACATAATAATAGAGAAGTAACGATAGCCCTGAATTATCTACAAACGTGTACTGTCATTGTAAAACATTTTATTTATTTATGTCAAGTGTTAATTTATACAGTACACAGACTCTCTCCACATATTTATAATGGATAAGATATTATTTTTCCAAATTGAATACCTATTTGAAATGTTACTTCATAATATTTCTATTATTTATGCTAATTAATAAAGCTTTTATATATTGTAACATAGAATAATTCTGACATATATTTCAGATATATATTATTTTAATTTTGTTATACCACTCCAGTGTAAGTTAATATTATAACTTTTATTCTTTTAATAGTTTTAACGTAACAAAAACTTTTACACAGTCTTTGAGAGATTACGGATTCTTCGTAATTCCGGTACAGAGGTACAGTCTATCTCTGTCGGTCTTGGTGTGAGAGGTATCATTGCTCCAGCCAAGGAATTTGCTTTGTGTGTTACCTAAAATTCAAAACGTTTCCTAACTATCATAATTTAGGATTACAATGAGCCTTCACATTATTTTCAAGTATTAGCTTATATAACTTCATTATACAACGATATTCAAACAAAAATTAAATATTACATCGGTGAAAATAACAATTGAGAAGTTATTAAATATAACTTATACTTACACATATATATATATACATATGTACGTATATATTTTTTAAATTTTTTTGCTCAATTTTATCGATATAAAATATAAACATGTAAATAATATACATCATTCACCCATTTATTTTTATATGCAGTTAGCCACAAAAGTGAATTGCTCCCAGAGAGTCTCAACAGTTCTCTCGCGAAGTATCTGTAATGCGGTTCAAATACTGAATAAACAACAATAGCCTTTAGTGTTGCGAAACCAGCATTCCTGCCCGCTTGTATGTGGTACTTGTGAAGTCTAAGTGAGTCTAGATTAAACTTGGATCGCATGAATTCTATTTGTTCTGGTTGTCTGTAAGTGGAATTTTATTTCAACGCTGATATATTTACGCCTCAATAATTTATATGAAAATTATTATTATTATATTTTCTACAGAACCTTACTCTAAAATACCAACTCCTATTAAAGCGGTCCCACTCATAAACACGAAACATTCCAAGCGATTTTTATTCAAAATCGTGTTCTCTACTGTCCATATTGTTTCTTTGCCGTCTAAGCTTTGCAATAAATGTGATACTTGCGGAATGTCCATCACTTCCGCTTTACGGGCTCGGATTTTCCTAATATAAATATGTTAATTGAAAAATGTATCGATTTTCATAAAAGATACTAGTGCGAAATGAATCACCCGAATACGGAATTCCGATGCGCTATGTACAACGCATATTTACAGCTTGCATACTCCTTGGTCGGTACGAACTAAGAAAGTTTAAATAATCACATTAAGCGTTCAAAACTAAATAAGGACATATCAAAATATGTGGAAATGTTTAAACCCTCACACAAAAATGTTGTAATAAAGCAAAACTCGGTTCGTCGCAAGGCGTTCGTATTATGCAATAATCAAAATTCTTATTTATTTCAAACGCTGCTTCTAGCAAATTAATGGATTGCCTGCAAAGGGAATTGTGTTGATTGTCTTTAAGTCAAATGTCGTTATTTTATCCTTGACCGTGATTTAGTAAAGATAAGTTATCGTTATTAGATTTTAAGGACATTTTATTATAGCGTGGAAAATTTTCACCTGTCGTCGATGTCGTCACGTAAACCGAACAGTTCTATAATAAAAGCATTCGGTCCCCCGTGATATTTTGGAACATTAAATTGTTTCATAGGACTAGGACTTTCATCTTTAAAAACATAACTATTTAGTGAAAATATCAATTGTCAAAACATATATGATTGGTATTAAAAATAATTACGTTGTATTTTAATTTGTGATTTACGCTCTGACGATGATTTGGATTCTTTCTTGTTTGGATCTGGATGGAGGAAGAACGAACTCATCCTCCTAAGAGTGAATAACAGATAAATATCATCTTATTACAAAAGCTTAATAATAAGCAAAATAATCAATACATCAAAATGATTTCTATGTTATATTAATAATATGATACTTTAATTATAATTTTAATTACTCACAACAAATCACAGGACAATCCCTCGGGTACTGTCAATAGATTCTTATCGATGTTAATGATTTCATATTCAAACGCATCATCGTCTAAGAAAAAATTCATAACCGATGGATTCGTTGCCACGGATAGCGACGGGGAGTTAATTTCCCTTTCACTGTAATCCTCTGAAGTATTCGGATAATAGAAATGTTCAAAACTTCGTTTCGCAAGGCCCTCTGAATCGAAATTCACTTTACTGGCTGATTTGGAACGTTTGCTACTTTTATCTTTAAATTGAGACTGCAAAACCGAAAAGAACCCATGGTAGTTGGTTAACAATTAGGCATAAGATACCATTAATTTTGTACGTATTATAAAATCTTTGGCATCTTATTGAACAAAATATAGACGCGAGATAATTTTTTTATAATTAAGTATTAAGGTCCATTGGCTTACATCATCTTTTATAGTTTTGGTATTATCTCCGAACGGACTCCACTTGCCGCGCATTATGGGATCCCTAGATGTTAATGAGACATTAAATTTTAATCAACTTTACCTTAACAAGAAATAGTCTAAAGTATAATTGGGGTGTAATTTTTATAACGTACCCAAATATATCGAGAAGCATATTTGCTCTTTTGTATTTTTCCTTTTCTAGAGGTGTCGTTTTCCTTAATCCATGAAAAGGAGTTAGATCATAGGTTCTTTGAAGCATTTCATAATTAATTTCAGTATTCAAACACATAACACCGACCGCGTGATCTTGATACTGTTTTAGATGTTTTTAAAATAATATATTTGTTCTTAAATATTTGTAACACTCATTAGTCATCTGTCATTACAAACTTGACTATCAAAATCACTTACCTCAGCTACGATAATTTTTCTACTCATCTCTGGGTGATGTCCAATAATTTCGCTGATGTAATAATCGCCGTATTCATCTTGCAATCTCGGGCAGTTATTACCGAGTAGTTTTACTATGTCATCATTATCTTCTTCTCTATAAAAAGTTAGTTGATTTACACAACCATAATAAAGGTTTACGAAGTTGCGTTATAACCATCAAAATAAATCGATATAAAAACATAATTAGTTAACGAACTCCTTCCGTTTTCCTTAATATACTATCGATCCATGTTTTTGGGATATAAAATTACTTTTAAAGAAGTAATTTTTTTTAGCTTTCTTCCGAAAACGTAAGACTTTTTCAGCTTTCAACAGAAGACTATGAAATAAAATAATATCGGTAGGCCAAACTGACATCGATTCTTAAAATAAAACAATTGTAAACCTCTTACAGGTTAATTTTCTCAGTATTATTACTAAATACTCACACTGCGCGACGTATTTTCAACTTCGGACAAAATTCTTTACGTATCGCAGTAAACATACACAGAGAATTCTCGACGTCGTAATCAGGAATCGGTTTATACTTATAAATATTATGTTTAGTGAAGGTTTTGTATCTTTTTGTCCAATCTTAAACATGGGAATACTTTTTAGTTATTTAAGAAAAATTTTGTGCAACGAAAGGAAAATACGAAGAGATAAACATGTGTAGTGAAACAAAAGTCTCTTTTCTTTGAATCTTTCCTTTCAATTATTAGCTTTGTAGCTTTGTCCAGGTGTTACATAATGCAACAGCGGTATCGCAATATAAACAAGAACCTACTAGAAAAATATATTTGATTAAAACGAAACGATAATTGCCCTCTTGGCTAGAACCAGAACTTATTATATTGTAACTTTACGTGCGTCGTCAAGAACTGCCGAGTTGTTTGAAAAGTATAATTACATAAAATTTAATTCGCATTCTTAATACGTGTTTGCATCGGCACACTACGTATGGAAAGTCGTATGGAAAGTTCGTAAATTTCGAACATTGTAGTATTAATTCAGATTATTGGATGAGAAACTTTAAATGCTTCAAATGGATTGTGATGACGAAAATTTGGACTAAGTATAAGTAGACTTATAAAGGTAGACCGTCATTTGAAAACTTGTCAAAAAGCACAACTTACTACGCGAAAGCTTCCTAACGCGTTAAATGGGTACGTGATATTTTTGAAGCATATTTTTATAAACATTAATCTTCGAACGAACATAACATAGGACAAGAAATTAAATTGTAAGCATTAAGAACTTGTTCTCAACCTTCAGTTGCTATATATCAAAAAGGTTTAAAGCGTCTTACAATAATTTCACTTAAATCAACGTGACTCCAATAAGCAGTCACATGTTTGATGTTTCACAATGATGAGTTCTAAGATTTTCGCGAGTCATTTAAATAAAACTAATATATTTTCGGATTTACTATGCGATTTTTTCTTACTTTAAAACTACATAATCCCGACATTTCGGTTACTTTACAGCAACCGTGACCACGAGCAGACAAGAAGCCAGACAGGCAGATCGTCGGAATTACGTGGTTTTAAAGTAATAAAAAATCGCGTAGTAAATCCAAAAATATATTAGTTTCATTTTGTTGGGTGTTTTCTTACTGATTTCTTCTATATTATTTTGTCTTTAACTTTATGTAGAAAAGATTATGATTATTTTATAGTTTTAGATTTTATAGGGAATGAATAAGACATACATAGAGAATACAATTCGGCAATATACCATGCTTTACATATTATCCCTCTAGTTTTTTAATGCCAAATTAACGAATTTTTGAGCAACATATTTAAATACACATACATTCCGAAAGACTTGTTAATTAAACGTGATATTAACAAAATGGTAACTTTATCTATAATGAACTATTTCTCCACGGATAACTTTTAATGGCAACCGTTTTTTCTGGCGGAATTAAAAAAATGTGTATACCTCAAAAGTCTTTAAAAATACCCGCTTCCGATTTCACTGTTGTGTAATGTAGAAGATTATTTTATAATTAATTATTATTCTACATTACATAATGCACAAACAGTTTTAATTACATCTAAAAATTTTGTCATTGTTTGAAAAGCAAAAAGACTTTTGGTGCACCTGTAACATAAATAGAAATAAACCTTTTGGACAACCAGGAGGAACTATAAGAACTATATTTATCAAATACACGTCGTTACGAAATACAGACACAAAAGCTTCTTCGAGGAAAATATCAGCCACAGAGTCTATACAGCACATGAAGTGAATGAACAATGTGTTGCATGATAAATAGTATTTCCTGTAAAGCAAATATTTATTACATATCTTTTAATGCTTTAACTTAGATGTCACTATTAAAGTGAGATTTTATCTGATTTCTATAAAACGTCTAGGTCGAAGTCAGAACAGTTGGACGCACTGCTAAAAAATAGTGCTATCTATGACCGATCTAACTTTACATGAATTCTGTAATTTATGGTATCTATAGTTGTAATGCATTGCGCAATGTCTGAATGTATCTCAAAAATTTATTATGTATTCTGCCAATGTCATGTATAAGTAGAAATCTAAAAAATAATAATAAGTGCCCCTATATCTACAGAAATTCCTAATTATTTTCCCTACAGTACTCCAAGTTCTCCAAGATTATAATTGGTTGAAAGTCGTTGACATTGGCAGAATATTCCACGATTTTATTGCGAATGAAGGCACAGCACAAAAAAGTAGAAGTTTTTTAGATTTTGCGTTTTATATATATTAATACTTACTGAAATAAATTACGCATCCATACTTCCCAATCAGACGGATCAACGGCTGGTACATTTGGATGATCGCTGAGAGCCATAAAACCTACGACCTCCTTGTTATCGTTTATCATACATATTGATAATGATGACAGTTCTCTTCAATTAAAGATATTAAATTGAGATTAAGACAATTTATTATTCTATTTTTAAATTAATGATAAAATAAAACAGACAAGTTATCAAAGACGTATAAAAACCACAAAATACAGAATAATCGTCATTTTTATATTAAAAGTCAAAAAAATATTTTCTCATTTATGGGCGACATCAGATACTAAACTCTAAATATCATTAAATATAGAAATTGTGTGACTCTAAAAAGAGAATGACTGGAATTGATAGTCTCTTCCTATTTAAAGCCATCTAAGAAACATGAAGTGTTACTTAGAGTACAATAGAACTATCCAAAGATATTTACATTAAATCACCAATATCCGGTTTACCGAACAAACAGTCTGTGTGTTCATGTCTTACTATAGCTGTTATGTCGAACACATCACAGTCCACGGCTCTTCTAAATCTGGTGCCTTTACTTCCAACATTGAAATCGAAATATATAGACATGTTCACTAAAATAACAATAACAATATGCGATAAATCTAATTGGTCGCGACTCAATGAAACCAATAATAAACTATGAATAATATATTACAACCATAATTTACACATACAAATCACAAATTATATTAGAATTATCATATTATCGTGAATTGCTAAAGCGAAATTCGTGCGTAACTTCAAACACATCAATACTGATCAGTATTAAGTACATCCCCAATTTAATAATAAAGCTGCCATTCACGAATTATTTGCTATCGGGGCCTCTGAGACACGGTTTCAACCCAGTTGACACAACTAACATCGATTGCAATGTCTACTGAATAACCAAAACTAAAATTATATTCAACTCGAAAATACATAAAACCTTATCAAACTAAGTAAAGAAGTTAGTATTACTCATAACATAATCTTTTAACAAATAAGATATCAATTAATTTATACGTTAGCGAAATTGAAGAGATTCGAAATTAAGGACAAATAACTGAATTCGATCATAAAATATAATAGTCGTCAAATATGCGAACATTTTAATACTAACACGATGTTCTAAATGTACATTTTGTATTAATATGCATGCATATGCGTTCATATTATATGAGAGGCGGTAGGTTTTTCGCTCTGACCAAGTGTGTGTGTGACTTAGACCGGCTGACGCTGTTCGGGGTCGTTTTGACCGACATAGAGGACAAAGTGTTCTGTCTCTGTAAGTTAACCTTGTTAGCGCTGAGAGGGGCTCTGGGAGTTGCAAAACCGTCGTTGTTTAACTTTAAGGCAGATCTTGTTAATCTGGTCGGTGTGTAGGGAAGATTGTTCTTTGGAGTGCTGAGCATTACATGCTGTATGTTTTCTTTTCCTATTTTAGGGGTCAGTGGTGTTTTTTTGGGGGTTCCCTCACGATCTTCGGATGTTTGGTAGACTATGACGGGTATGTTGACTTCTTGGCCCCTGGTCGCCATAGAGCTACGACTGATTTGTTTCTCATTGATCTGATCCTGTTAAAAATAATAATAC
>DVQP01002721.1:0-11995 GCA_018231745.1 Danaus eresimus
TTAGATTTTCGCGAGACATTTAAATGAAACTCAAAAATGTTTTCGGATTACTACGAGATTTTTTTTTTATTAATTTAAAAAAAAAATCGCGTAGTAATCCGAAAACATTTTTGAGTTTCATTTAACAGGTCAATAATATATTAAGTACTGCTATAATAAAAATCTACAAAAACATCTCTCACAATCGATAAAAAAAATTAAATAAGCTTAAACATTTCAGTTCGGTTGGAAATTGCTTTAAAAAAATGATTTAATATTTTAGAATCGAAACTTGGCCTCGTTTTGACCAATCACAAACAGACGATGACGCTTATAATTCCGATAATGAATTAAGTTTACGAACGGGTCTATCGATATTAACTGATTTGAGTGAGTTAAATCAAATCCACTGGAAAACTTCTAACAACTCGCTCAATCATTTTTTTATTAAAGCGTTCAAATACACTTATACATTAAGATAACAGATGTTGATTTTTAAGAATCCAATGTTAACATTTATTTAACTCCTTATATCGTTTTTGCATAACTTTTGATTTTTTGTTAAAATAAAAATGAAAAGGTGTAACATAAACAAAACGAGGTAAAAAGCTATGTCACTTCGGCTTAAAAAGGTTTCTGGACCAAATGTATTTGCTAAGTATCGTGTTTTTTACGCAGTGTTTTTCTAAAATAAGAAACAATCTGTGTAGATATATTTTTTTATTGGCTTTTAATCATTATGTTCTTGCTTATAAATAATCATTCGTTTTTTATTCTCATTTTTGTATTAAATCGTGTAGAAAAACATATTCAAATATGGATATATAACTATGTACAGAGTCGAAATTCCTATGTAATCTTAAACAAAATTTAAATTTGTGAAGATTTTTTTTTGGTACAGTTGAAAACCATAAAAATATTTCAAAACATTCTTAGTTCGCACGTCATATCAACCAAGCATGTATTTTAAACGAATAAATCGACTACGAAAACTCAGCTGTCATGAGATTCGTTTCACTTTATGTGAAGTATTCTACATCAATGATTTAACATTCCTTCAGAAATGTTTATATTCATAAATAAAAATTGGAATCGCAGTCATGAAATTTGAAGCTTAATAAGGAATTAGCTTTTAATTCTTTAAAAAGATTTAAATATTTGTCATGAGAGGATAATAGCAGTCTATTGTATTCTTTTTTTTTTTATAAACATTTTTATAAACAAAGTAAAGATTTTAGTTTCAATGATGCAAAATGGTATTCTTTCTATAAAATGAACACGCCGGCACAGAACAAAACTATATTCACATTCAATTACTTTCACTATACTATAAAATTCGACTTAGTATTAAAAAACAGAAAAAAAAAAATTAGTTATATTTTATTTAAAATTTTGTTTTTAATTTATATAAATTAAAAGTCTAATCAGAATCACATTTAAAGTATTATATTTAATAAACGGTTTAAACAATATCCTTAACTGATTCACTTGATGACTTACCGATGTCACGAAAATATTTACATTCATAGCACATAAATTTTTTCATTTGTAAACGAAACGTGAATCATTCGTGTACTGATCGTGCTGTGTAAACAGTCGCTGTGACGAGTTAACGGAAAACGCATCACCCACAAGCGTGCGGTTTTGATATAAAATGCTTACAAATTATTAACATAATAATATGCAACTCTATTAATTTCACATTCAGAGCAGAAAGGCTAATAAAATGTTATTAGCCTAACTTTACGATATTACACAATACTAATTTAAAAACAGATTATAATTGAATTTCGTTCATCATAAACATGTCCATGTATTGTAGTAGCAATAATTTCATCGGGCGAATAGTTATCATTATAGATATATCGGGACATAATATAATTATTTTCTAATTATGATGTTATTTTGGCTAGTAAATCCGATAATTGTGCATACGATCTCGCTTATTGATCAATTCCAAGAACCAATTCAAATATATTATAATTAATATCCTTATATTTATTAACAATTTAGGTAATGGAATTTCAATTATTTTTTCTAAAAGCCGTATACGCGTTTAATAGTATTAAATATGTGTGTATTTTAACCAATTTAAATTTGTTACATCAGGTGATCTGCCAAGACCGAGGAGCAAGGGAGAGTATGTGTTTGTGATCGCTCAACTGTTATTCGGTCTGCTTCTGTTTGCAACAGTTTTGGGACATGTCGCCAATATCGTCACATCAGTGAGCACCGCGAGGAAGGAATTTCAAGGTAACATGACTATCAAGGGTTTTTAAAGACTTTATCCTGAGTTATTCCAGAGTCGGCTTTAGACAATTGTTTTAAAAGAACTGTTTTGTGTTAGACATTACCGTGAATAACGAAAGTTTAATATTTCTTTTTACTTAATTTCTTTATGAGAATCATTCTTGCATGACAAATTACAAAAATATTATTATTAAAATCAAGCTCTGCAAACGCCAAATTGAAGTATTAACAATAGTCAAAATAAAATATTAATAACAAATAAAATAACAAGCAACAGATTTTTAATTGAAACAGTTCATTAATATCATATTTTTATCGTACTTTTGTTAAATTTTAAAACAATTTTATGTGTATGTATTTACTTCATTTAAAACAATTATTATTCGGTTTCATAAAATTTTAAAATTTGTTCAAATCAACGTCAACAAATTACAATATAAAAAATTTATTGAATACAAAAATATGCCGATATTCTTGGTAATATCAAAGCATCAAAAATGAATGTACGATAAATTTACTAGATCGTTAACAAAATCTACGTAGCAAAGGAAATATATTTTTAACATTTCAATACCCGTACAAATCTCTGCCCGTGTTGTTGTGTTGCATACATGAGTATAAATTGTAATAGATACGCATTAAAGTGATTCTAATTTGGGCCGTCTCTTTATGAGCATTGTATGGGAGCTTTATTTCGTGTACAATGATTTACGGTCGCCGGGGTCCGACGCGTTCAATTATAAGCATGATTGAATGTTAACATCCCAATAATATGTGAAAGGCTGTAAACATTTCATATTACCCTTTGACATGAACATACCCGCTCAATGAAAACAAATCTCTCTCTATCTTTAATTTATAAGGACAGTTTTTAATTATTAAACGTTTTCAATATCCCGATGCGATCCAATTAAGGCATACGAAGTATGCCTTAGTACAGAAGCTTTTTAAAGTCGTAATATAAACCTTAAATAAGGTTTATAAGTAAAGGCATGAAAGTAGGATGGTTTTAATGTGCTAAGCAGGTGGCCGTGACGGCACGCGCGTCTACGTGCTACGTCTCTACAAAACAATCTCCTGCCGCAATCACCTTGCTATTGCCAAATCTTTCTCATTTCCAGCTCAATTTTCTGCCTTATTTCACAATTACAGATGTCAACAAAAAACATAATATTAATAAAAACTCATTTAATATTCCGCTTCATAATATTTTGAACTCAATCATCATTTACAAGTAAACTAAGCTTTGCTTGATACAAAAAAATATATATGCATATAAAACTTCTTGAGAATGGATCGCGCGATAATCAATGCAAAGGATAGTATGAGCATTTTATAGAGAAAGCGGCAAAGTGTCAACAACTTTAATTAGCACTGCAGCTCGGTTGAAAAGACAATGGCGCCGCGACGACAGAGAGCAGGCTGAATCCGTGACCTTCCTCGTCGGCGCTGCAGCGAAATAGGTCAGCGGCTTGAATGCTATAAATAGCTTGGCGAAAGTCGGGCGCCGCGCCCCATACCAGAGGGAGCGCAGCCTCCCGCGTCCGCCTGCCATCGATCGCTCCGTTCTCCCTTCCGAAGGCTATGCTATGGATAGCAGGTGCCCGCCACTCGAGCCTAGAAATTCGACAGCGAATTGATCTCCGTGCTTGCCGGCCAACATCGCCTCATTAATTTAACAATGCGACATCTTAAACTTATGATTTTTCTAAATTAACATCATATTCTTCTCATATATTTTACATTCTTATTTTTTATAAAAATATGGATATTTATGAACTTACATTTAATTCTAGTTACATAACCTCAAAGTTATATTTTTCCCATATTCTTACGCTATAATAAAAACATGCTGCATAAAACTCTTGTATAAAGTTGTTACAGTTTTGTTAAGCGTAGGAATCTCCAGGGATTGCTAGTTTGGAGTAGATATAAAATAAACAGTCAGTTGGCTTTTCGACGTGGGTATGACTGCGTACCTTTTGTCCATTAGAACAACTTTGCATGATTTCAGTGAACTTCCATTTAAAAATAGCCTTTATAAGAATACCAATATGTAATAAATACCTCGTCAGCTACAGCGAACACTGAATATTCGGTGTGGTTTCTCTTTGTTATTTGATCTATTCCCATTTCCGTTACGTCAGAAATATTTAGGTATGAAAAATAGAGAGCGAAATATAAATTTGATATTCTTCTAAACTATCGTTCCACGGAATCTAATTTTCTTCTGATATATGATTAAAGATATATGCAATTTGCTAGACACAAAATATTGAAAATGTTTTGATATATAGGTAATCTTGATCCAAAGCTTACGTATATTTAGTATATAAAGAAAATGTTACTTAAGTTGGAATGATATAATTACTATTGTTATACTTACATTAAAAAAAAAACAGATTTTCACATATTATGAAAGGTAGTTTTATGATTAACATAATTTTCTGCAACTATATTGAACTTTTTGCATGTTTTTTCAAAGAGGCAAATGAATGAGAATAAATGTTTTTCAAAGCTTATCCATGTACGTAATTTATTTTTGTTATTACAAAATAACAATACAGTTTCGTTTGTTTGGATTCCATGTGAAGGAAAGCAAGTAACAACGATTGTATTTTTAAAAGTCGATTTGTTTCTTCAGAAATAGAATTGTCACCTAGTGCATTGAACTTTTGACCTTGGAACTGTCAATTGGTGACAATCATAGTTCACTGTGGAGTATTTTTTTAAAAGACATACATATTTTGCTAACATTCGTTTGTGTCTTTGATGACCAGTTAAAGGATCCTAATTATATCAAAAACTGTATTGTTTATTCATAGTTTTATATTTAGAATCCATATATTTATTGAAATGTATTCACTATTATACAATCCGATTATTGTAATCCTATCTGTTTGTATTACAATTAAATTACTACAAACGTTAGAGGCGCTATAAATTGCCCTTCGGGAAAATAGCTATACCTGATTTGAATATATATTGACAATTATAACGACGTCTAATTATATAGAAAGTTACACTTAAAAAGTTAAAGTATTGTATTTTCCCGGAAGAAGCCTTAAATAAATCTAGCACAAGCAACGTATTATTGTATATTGTTGACCAACTTCTATCATTTAAAAATTTAATTGAACATTTTTAGGAAAAAGCTTATATTTAACAAATATCGAAATCCCCAATTTTAATCTCTCCTCCTTCTTACGAATTTATGACGTTTTATAAATTAACACAATGTATTTGAAGACTTCGCTCTTGCATTAATACGTATTAACACGTTATTCAGGTCTCCGTAATATTTTCACACCGCCACTATTATTGTTTTCTAAAATTATATATCTAACTATTACCATATAAATTCAGATTACGCAAATGAAACAGACAACATTGTTTTCATTTTAATATATATAATTTCCATTACAGCAAGAAAAAGACTGAATCTTAAATTAAACGTAAAATTTGATAGGGAACTCCTAAATTATTGTAATATTAAACTGCGTATAGAAATGCCTAATCTTCTTTTTAACATTAATCGTTATCTTTAAACTTAGTATAAGTCAAATAAACTTGAAATTGTAATTGTTTGGAAACTTCGTCTTTGATACACGAAGCGTCCAAGTTTAATTTCACTTCATAGCTTATTAGTCTCAGGATACCTGAGCCTGCACAAAGGCTTGCGGACTCTAATTCAACCTTACGCCCTATTTTTAGTTACTTTATTATCGAGAGCAAAAAAATATAATTCATTAATTACAAACAATTGATTTAACTACTGATGTCCTTTAACCAATTCTAATATTTTCTAGCGAAACTTGATGGCGTCAAGACGTATATGAGAATGCGGCGTGTACCTACACATCTCCAAGTCAAGGTCATTAAATGGTTTGATTACCTGTGGTTGACCCAAAAGTGTTCTGATGAGGAGAAAGCGGTTTCCTGTCTACCAGATAAACTTAAGGCAGAAATCGCAATAAATGTTCACCTGGATACTTTGAAGAGGTAAAAGGTTTACATTATCTCTGAATGACCAAATACTAAAAGTCTCAAGATAAATAATAATTTCACACAATCAAACGAAGTATGAAACAGTAATTCTTAATACTCTGAAAAAATACAATTATATTGCAAGTCAGTGACAGCACTTAATGCTTAATATTCCGTGTCGCATAATTACAAAACAGAAACATTCGCTTTTTACGTCCATGAATTATTCAAAAGTATTCCATCATACGATCCGTAAATTTTGTAGCCAAATGGCTCTTTGGAACTTTTTGTTTTTGAGCTAAATAAGGATAGCATATTATTTCCTGCACGTGTACATTATCGTGTCAAATTGAAATGAATTTTGTGTTGCGACCTCAGCGATTTAAACTCGTTATCTTCGCTCGAGAAAATATAGTACGATAAAGTTTGTTAATTTTGCTAACAAGAGAGCAAGTGCAATTAATTTTAACTCTTTGTTAATATTGTTTATTTATTTATATTACGATACAGAGTGGAGATTTTCCAAAATACTGAAGCTGGTTTCTTGTGCGAGTTAGTTTTAAGACTTCGGCCAGTTTTATTTTCGCCGGGTGATTATATCTGCAGGAAGGGTAAGTGTTATTAATATAGTAACACTTTCTACGACATTAAACTTATGCTTATATAATTATATATTTCTTAAGGTGAAGTGGGCAAGGAGATGTACATAGTTAATCGAGGCAAACTCCAGGTAGTAGGTGACAACGGAAAAACAGTGTTAGCAACACTCAAGGCTGGTTCTTATTTTGGCGAAATTTCCATTCTGAACATGGGCACAGCAGGTAAACAACTTGGTAAATATCGCCACGGCCCGAGACGCCACGCCATTTTCTACTTTATTATTTGAAAAGTTCAAAAAGCAAAAAAGCAAACGTTTCGAGGAGACGCTGCAATCAGGCCGAGGGAGCGGCCACGACGCTACCAACAGGTTTTGGGACATCATTCTCGAACAAACATTACTGCTTTTTGAACACTTTTGCTATCTGATGAAAAGATCATTGACAATGATGGCAAATGTTATAATCGTTTAGCGGTAATGTGGTTCTGTGAAAAAGTGACTGTATAAAGAGCTTCAACATTTTATTATTTTTTATAACATTTTTATGCCTTACTACCATTTCATATTTAAAATAAGCAACCAATTTTCTAAATTATAACTTCTTCAACAGTAAATAAATCATTAATTTTATGCAAGCCATTTTTATTCTATATTTTATTTATATAGACACTCATATTGCTTTCACTGTAGGACTCGAAGCACGGGCTCGTGTGGTTTATTTTGCTTTGTAGTTTCATCTCCTTTGGTTGTATTGAAGGCAGTGTCCCCGACCGCTTTGCATCCTCCCTGAATATTTCATATATTTGGCGTGACCTCTTGGTGCATGAACCCCCAACAACATTTTAATGTAATTTGTTAACATTTACAGAAACAGCGGCAACACATAAAGATTTTTAGTTTGACTATCAATGCCTTAAATAGACATTGTCAAAGTTGTAGAAGTGCTTAGTTCTTTTATTAATAAAATTGTAATTTATATCTTTTTTAATACTTTTTAACCCTAACGCTTTGTCTTGAAGCACAAATCGTTCCAATAGACTCGCTTCTTATAGTTATTTTGAAACTGTTATGATTCTAATATCTTCATTCGTTTCGAATGTCTTTTGAAGACTAATTACTGTTATGTCTCTGTAACTTTGCTAAATAAACTTCTTCCTCTTAATCTAATGTCACTTTTATGTATTGATATCATGAACGTTTTGGCTTGGTAATTTCTAACGAGTCCAAATAGTTCACGATTGGTATTTGCCAAGCACTGGTTGGCACGGAGTGTGTGGATGACACGTCGACAGGCAACCGGCGGACAGCGTCTGTGCGCTCCGTTGGCTACTCGGACCTCTTCGTGCTCAGCAAGAAGGACATGTGGGACGTCCTCAAAGAATATCCTGCAGCCAGAGTCCGCCTTGAATCCATAGCAGTCAAGAGACTTGAGAAATATAAGAAAGCGCCTTTAGAAAAGGGTATTTTATATTAAATGTATGTAATAAATCATAAATTATATATCAACATAACATTTTGCTTTACTGCAGTGGCAATGGGTCGTTGCCAATCGACACCAGGATTGGTTGAGACCAGTGGACGCGTGCCCATTGAGGATATGCAACTACCACCCGCGCCTATTCTGCCGCCAATTCAATCTACTCATCCGCCTTCTTACCGGGACCAGCTATATAGGTAATATTCTTTTCTTTCTTAAGTTATTTAAAAAAATAGTAAACTCATTAAAACGAACTTCTTAATACAATATAAAAAAAACGATAATTATTTAAAATAATTAACCTCCATCTTAGTCTGTCAGCTTTGACAGAACATTAAGCAGATTTTTCTCTTCACCCCAAGAAATTTTAGGTCATATTGATTGATAGAATGTTTAAAATGTTTTTTTTTTCAGGAACTTGGTTTCACTATCCATATATAATATATTTTTATTTCAGTTCTTCAGTAAGCCCCCTTCGTGTAGCATCACCAGTGGCGTCATGTGCGTCGAGCGCTCGGAGTAGTGCAGCGGGTGGCGGTAGCGTGGCAGCAAGTATTGTCGCTCCCCGTGTTCTTTTAGACTCCCACGAAGTCCTCGAATGTGAAATCAAGAGGCTAAGGGAACGTCTCTACACTGTTGAAACAGAAAACGCTGCCATGTCAGCAAAATTGAGTCAGCAACAGTGGGAGGTTGATCAGAGGTAACCTATATTAGCAACTTTGTTTAGAATTGTCGTAATTTTAGTTTCTCTTTCTAGAATTCTGATTCTAAATTTTAAATGATTCCGTAGGTTGCAAGAAATCGAGATGCAGATATGCGGTGGCAGTTCTCTCAGCTCGCAGGAGGAAAACGAAAGGAATCGCGAAAGTATCATTTAACAGCGCGCCTCTCTCGAGCGTGTGCACTTTGCACCGCCACCTAGCCTCTTTGTCTGCTGACTGCCACCATTTCCCTCCCCCCACCCAAACTAAATCGTACGAACCGAACTCACTACTACGAAGTTAAGTGTTTTTATGATAAATAATATTTAAATACGAATTAACTTTATCAAATTTATATACATATACTTAGTATATACAACTCGCTACAATTAACGAGTGTTCGTGGAGTGAGATTTTGAAAAGACAATATTATCTTTAATGTTGTATAAGTCGATGTATGAAGTGAAGTGAGTGATGTGGAGGTTGCGGTTTGCCGCCCCGTCTTTATTTTTTATTTTCATAAGACCTTACAGGTCATTAGAGTCACTATCTCTTGTGTTTTATATCTCGTATACAATGTACATTAAGTATTATCTTCAAATTATTGCTTTCATAACGCAATTATTGTAATTTTCAATTTGATTTCCCGTCTAAACTATTATTATTGACGGTGTAGTTTTAAATATAGATTTCCTATAGTCTTTATCATTTAACTTTGTGTTTCTACAGCTTAAGGAACTCGTGTACTACCGCTATTGTTTGTTTATATAAGCGTTTTGACAATCTGGAGCTTTAATTATCTTAGAGTCCCTGTGAGTTAGATGAAATAGCGTTTTTTTTATTAATTTTGCTTCTAAATTCTTGTGTGAAGGTGTAAATCGTCGGTAGGATTGTTTGCCAATTCGATAATTCCAAGTATATCTTCAGTAAATGTTATTAAATTTGAAACAGTTCCGATACATAAAGATGCTTAGTGTATTGTAATTTGTTAAATAAATTTAATATGTTAAGGGAGTAGCTTAACTTTAAGCATCGGATCGGGGATTAAATCACTACTGCCAAGTAAATAATAAGTAGTTAAAGTGTTTTAATGTAAAAATATTAATCAACTGACAATGTTTTGTACTTAAATTCTTTATATTGTACTAAATTTGTTCAGAAAATCGTTATTATCATTGATTCTTCTACGTAAAGTAAGTTTTTATTGTTGTAACTTAAGAAATATTTTCTTTGAAAGGAATAAGTCGTTTAAATATTTATGGTATTATCGTATTTAGATTTCAAACGAACCAGGATTGATTATATAATAAGTATCTAATGATAATGTTCTAATGTTAAGAAGAAATGTAAATATTTATCTATGATTCGTATTTGTAAGCTGCTGTTTTTGAAATGGATTAGGTTTTTTAGCCATGAGCTGTTCAATGTGACGTGAACTACGCGCCATGTTGGAAGGAACCAATTTTTTAAAAAATAAAACTTAAAGTAAATTATGTAGACAGTTTAAAAATATTCTGGCCACCTATTTATTATATTGATTGCCGATATATAAAATATCATCTGTAATAGATAGGATTATTCAAAAGTCAATGAATGACTCAGATTGTATCAAAGGGACGGAAGGAAATTGACGAAACTTTATATGGTGACATAATTTAGACGACCACTGCATCACCGGATTAATGGCATAATAGATAGGACACAATTTTTAAATGTAAATAAAAAAAAATTATTTATTGTTATATATTCCTTAAATTTTTCTTCTTATATTTCTCGACTATAAATTGGTAAGATGCATTATCGATACAAAAACGCGAGTGCTTTTTTGTCATGTAACATGTCTAAGTATTATACAGACCCAGAACCGGCCACGCTCCGGTTCCAGATGTTTCTTTAATTAAATACTTTGTGTTCACGATCAACTCGATGAAGTGTGGATGCTGCGGACGTTGGAATGGATTCAGTAGGTTTGCAGGAACCAGGTTTGTGGATCATGAGAATTCAATTATGTATGCACTGATTCATTTTATTGTTAATAAAAAGATTACGATAATAAAATTTGTATGATTTTTTTTTGTAATTATCGAGTCAAAACCATGGAGGTTTTGGTTGATAACATCTTATTTCGGTTTTAACACATATATTTTATTTTACAAATATAAAATTTTGTTGATTTTTAAATATAATTTCGAACCTAAACTATTACTGGCATATTTTCTTTTAAATAAATTATTAAAGGTGTAGTTTAATCGTAAAATGCTACGAAATTACACTCGTATAATTGGAAAAACGTCCTTTCACAATATTAAGGATTTTTTTTTCTTGTTTAAATCTATATATAGTTGAATCACTTAATACAGAAAACCATATTTTTTCAATTGATACAATTTTCCACCTTTGGTAAGTTTGTTAAAATCCATATAAATATTTCCAAGTTTATTGCCAATTCAAACTCGTGATATATATTACCTATGTATATTTACAAAAAAAAAACAATCTTTCTTGTTGGTAATAACTAATACATAGTCTCTTCTTCTTAATAAACAAATCCTTAGATTAAAAATTGAACCTATTATTTCATAAAACAAGTGTCCGTCTCCTATGAATGTACAGTTGTTTTTTTTCCTTCCCGTTAAATATCCTTGTACTGCCTTTATGAACTTACTCAATAAAATATTAAAATATGAAACTATCATTGACTATATAAAATTTTGAATGCCTGAAAAAATTAACCATAATCGTACATTAGGAAATATTTAAAATAATCCTAATATTTATCAAACAATCTTAATATGCACTACGTGAAATACCTAAACAAATTTTCAACTATTGACACAAAAGAAACCATTTTAACTCTCCAAGGCCACTTTAAAGCGATCTATTAATATTTTAAACCGCGCTACACGAGATGTCCTTCGCCTTCACAAGTTGTGTCAAATTCTCGCTTGTTAATAACTTTGCAGGTTTTAGAACGAAAAGTCATATAAAGAAAATGAAAGAAAA
>DVQP01002722.1:0-11991 GCA_018231745.1 Danaus eresimus
TGTCTAATATCGTATAAATTAAACTTTATTACAATTATAAAAGTCTGAAGTTTTAATTAAAATATAGTTACATTACAGTTTCTCTGAGAAACTACAAGTCCTACCTAAAAGATGGGAAAAACGGACGAAATGGACGAATGAACGAGAGTACTTGACTGCAGCAGAACATGATTTATAGCACTATCGAGGACTCTTCAACATTTGCTACCGATACATAATTAATAAGTAGTAGCTCTTACATTTCAGATATTTTTTGGCTAGTGGTCAATTAAAAAGAATTTGAACGAATGAGGAATTGCTTTTAACTATTACTTTTACCTTTTATAAGCGATCTATTAAAAAAAAAAGTGATGGATAATATATTTAAACATAATCCCAATTTACGTATTCGGTTAAAAATTATTTGTATTTTAATTTATACTTTCTTTTTTATTGCTAATGCTATACCCACTAAGTTACTTAATAGATTTATAAAGATTTGGTGGAAATAAACGTAGTCATTATTAAATATATGTTAATCCATAAAACCAGATCGCATTTGAAAACCGACAAAGAGTTTTTCTACCACACACCATATTAGGGTTAATACTTTGTTAATAAAATAGTTTGAAATTTAATTTGTTATTACGTTATTTAGAAAGCGTTTTATTATTTTTTATAAAAGTGCGCATAACATTTGTTTCTCATAATTATGATTAGTATTAGAAGCCGTATAATAGGGGCTGGGTTTGGTTTGTAGCGAAGTGATTTTATCTCAAAGGGAGCATTCGTTATCAGACTTTGACACATTGAATGCTGGCTGTGTGACACAATTTTTGTTAAGAATTTTGCATGATACGATTTTTTACGACAAAAAAACATTGCATCTAACTAATTCTTTACTATAAATATCAAGTATTATAAAATTATTATAATTTTTAATTATTAAATTGTTCAAATTAAAAATTAACAGAAAATGAAATCCAACTATTGGGCAGGAGTGATTTAAATGAAAATAGGCCTAAGTTCAGAACCTAAGTCAAATGTCGCAAGCTAGAAACAGTCCTCAGAAATCAGGTCACAATATCACAATGGAAACCGACCGTGTTTGCTATTCAGAGTATAATGCATGATGTATTAGTACAGAATAAGGTGCAAAAGAAGTAAGAAAGTAGACGTCTGCAGTGTTTCACTTTTAAAGGCTTGTGAATGTTAATGTGCAGACATATTAAAAAACCCTATTTTATTAATTAAAAAAATCAAGTCCAAAGACAATCTGTTTTAAATTTATTAAAATTAATATTCGTATGCTCCTCCTACATGCAAACAAACTAATAGATGAGGTTGAGAAGGAAGTCGGTATATTTGTTTTATTTTTTAACTTTGAACGTAGTAATCATAAGGCTACCTGTTTTATTCACATTGTTATGTGATAATTAACATCAAAATTTAAGTTAACGCTTGTATATTTAATTTAATGACTACACTTAACATCGCTCCACCCCTACTTTATATAAAACAGGTCTAACAGGCTTAAATATAACCTAATAATAAAATTATCAACTTGATAGCTAAAGTAAAATTTAACCCTTCATTATTTCTAGGGTTAGAAGTAATAATCACAATCAAAATGCATAGCAATAAAAAGACAGACTGCTCCCTTTACTTCAATACCAGCATGTATGCTATTATTTATTCCGATTCTATAAGTCTTTTGTTTTATCAGAACCCCTTCAATTTTATCCACACTCGAGATCAGATGGCTCTTTACTATGGTTATTAGTCAACTGAGCGCAGTAGTTTGTTTTTGTTTTAGCGTTGTTTATTGTTTACAATCAACTTAAATTGGGGTGATTAATGTTTTTAACTCGGTAGGTCTTTATGTTAAATAAACTTAACCACTCTTAGGGCTTACATTTTCATTTTATATAAATAATATATTATATTATAATCATAATTTCGAAATGATAAAAAAAATCAAATTTCTGAGAAAACAAGAACGAACATTTCAGAAACAATGTAAGAAGATAGTAATCATCATCAATTTAGTTTATTTTCGAAAAACTATGGTCTATCTCATCTGAGAAAAATGTCGGTGCGGTTATAAAAAAAATCGTGGCCTAATGCAATTTTTTTACAAAACCACCCAATAAACGTCAAGCCAGATCTTTTTATAGCTAAACGTCATATAAAAATATTAAGTTTATAGAAGAGTTAGCTTTAAGTGCCAATGAAAGGATATTTGACGGCACGATCACACCTATTATGATATAACTTTGAGTTCATGTTGTGTGTTCTTGGAACTTGTGCGATATGATGACTCAAAGAATAAAGGCCTATACAGATTATATTAAAATGTAGTTGTATGTTTTGTTGTCCGTCATGTTGTACTTATTAATATAATATTATAATAACAAATGTATGTAAACATTGATTAGGTTCAAAATTATATAAAGACATTACAATAGCTATTTATTATAATGTAATTAATATTAATTATAATGATACACTTTTACTAATTTTGTATTGATGACGTTTAAGGATAGACTCGTACAATTATGAAGCTATAAATAATGGTGTCAGCTAGTTTGTAAGATATTGAAAAAATAAAACAAATCATGAAGTATTAAAATTGGGAAACTGTGCCTTTGCACAATTTGTATAAAATAATCAAAGATTAAATTTGATAATGATTTACAATTTAATAACAGATTTTTTATTATATTGTAACTTTAGTAAAATATAAATCGAATTATATTGAACATGGTTTTAACATAGACACAGTTTTCAATAAATATATTCTAAGATATTTCGAAAGCCCCTTGAATGTTTTTTGTTACTTTGTTTTTATGCGGTAATAAAAATCGTATTAAATTATTATATTTTTTAAAAAGACTTGTAATTTTCGGAAAGTTGCTTTCTTCAACAGTTAAAAACACGTTTCAACGATCTAAAAAGTGTTCATCAATACCAGGTGTGGAGATGGGAACAAAGTGAAATTATTATGCGATATCAAAATATGACATCATATTTTTTTACGTTTCAAGTTTTCGTTGTAATTAGTTTTTAGGGTTTTATTTATGGTAACAACTTTGTCGGCCATCAATATGTTTTATAGATAGACTAAAACTTTATATTCATCGAATAAAACTATAATAGATATATACAAAAATCTGTTACTATAATAATATAATTATGTATATCCAAAAATCTGTTTGTAAAATATACATCCCTCTATAGATACTCTTACATTTGCAGTTTACCTATAAAACCTATATTACTAAAATTCTCTTACAATATTTTATAAAAAACTAATTAAGCCCAATTTCTAAAATTTAACAGTCATTTTCGCGAATATCTTTTGTGAGTTTGTGACAGTAACAAATATAATCTATCCTTTATTTAGTTTAAGGCTTCCAGAACAAAAGATGTCTCATTGTTCCCAAATGAGTGTTATTCTTTTATTGCTAGACAAAAGCGGCACTTAGCCCCGAGGCGACCAGTATTTATGCAAGCAACACTTCTTGGCTTGTGATCATAGTGATAAGATGTCGCGGGTGTCTCGCTAGAAGCCTACAGAATGTAACAAATCATATATTTTTTGTCATCTAATTTTCTTAAATTTCATAATTAAATCATTAGGTATTGTTGAAGATTTATATTGAATGTATATAAAATTGTCTCTGTTTATGTTTGTAATAAAAGAATAGTACACTGAACTCGCTGCATCAAAGATACTTGATTAGAGAAAACTTCGGATGCCCCTTCCTTTAAGGGTAGTTCTAAATTGTCTCAAGTGAGGGGATGGCTGTTGACACACAAAACATAGGGACCACGAGAGCATATTTTGTTTCTTTATAGCTTTTATAAATAAGAATAATATTTTAAACGTAACATTCAACTTTTTATAAATGAAAAAGGAATATAGAGTGTAGGATATATCTATAGTCAATTCTCACATTTTATAGTGTTATTAACATAATAGTAACTAAACATACATACATATTTATCTTTTCAAACAAAGTGACCTTTAGAAATCTTTGTTTTGTTTGGGTGCCATTTGCTCTGTGGCATTTTAATCAAAGAGGGTGAAATTAATAGGTAGACTTGATGGAAACCTCCCCTGGGTATTACTCGTACTGCTCCTGATTTACTATCATATTATGAAGGTATGAGACATTACGTAACTTATAATTTTGGTTTTATTTGCATTATATACATAAGATAAAATTTAAAGTTCATGAGTATACAATGCATATGTAGATGTTTGTTTGCTACCCTACCAAACAAAGGAATAAATGGATTTTTGATCGAACTTTATTGAAACAAACGCTACTTACCTATCGATATATTTAATGTTGAATTTGAAAAAATCGCATGTAGCTAATTTAAGAATTTATTTTAATGGTTTAAAAAAAAATTTCACGCTTGCTAATGAAAAACGAAATTTCCTGTATAACCAACGCTTACATGTTGTGTGTTTGTATGTCTGTGAGTTTGTCCGTCGGTACTTGTGTGTAATCAATGTTTACATGTTGTGCAAAATGATATCGGAATAATAACTTAATAATTTCAAATACGTCCGGGGCTACATAATAATGTAATCATGTCAACAAAACCAATTCATTCAACACATCACTGCAGCAACTTTCTGGCGATATTATCAGGTGTTAAATGAGAAATAAAATCGACCATATTAGTAGCCTTTCGCAACGTTACTCATTCATTCGGTGAACTCAAAGAGTAGATATTTGGATAACATTAAATATCTGAGATTTTTTTATTAAATTTCCAATAATTGTAAGGACATAAAATTATTGTATTGTAAATTTTTCATTTATTTTCGCGAAATTACTAAACTTTGCAAAGTTAACATTAAGTTTCAGTTTAATTCGCTTTTCAGATTCAGCAAAAAGATGGAAATTTAAACACAACAAAGGAGCTTTTTAACGTTAGAATAAAAATATGTCAAGGAATTGCAAAACCAAAGGGAACAGTCCTGTAGTTAGTCTACAATTTTCACGTTGTATCCAACCTAGTTACTCTTTCGAAAATCTGAATAAAAATTTGTTGAAATATTGTTAACGTGAGCTATTTGATACACACCTTAAGCGTGTCTATTAACTACTATTATGTACCTTTATATATATTTTAGAACTTGTTAGACATAGATGAAATTTTTTGTTGAAATAATTTATAACATAAAAGTTTTATATGAAACTTTACTTGGAAATATTCACATATAAAAATTACTGCCGAGGGAATGCAAAAACTCTACCATCATATTAAACTTTCATAGTGATGCAGTTAATGCATTACGAGAGCCTCAATATAATGCGTGCCGAGCGTGTTAGTGATACGATATGCATACAGCCTGCTAACTACATATATGATTCTCGCTTACATTTTACATTTTAGCCATAATGTCATATCGTAGCTAATTCAAATTTGTTATTATGCGCTATATAAAATAACAATTAGCAAATAAGTACATGGTGTAAAACAATTAATAGATAAAAGTCATTACTTTTATTTTATTAGCAAAAATAGAAAATACAACTTAAACCATAATATATTTTAAAACTTTTTTTTTATTGTTGGTCTTTTCCATTTAATACGAAAAGGTATTTATCTAATAAATATATCAACCAAAGATGCCTTTATTCCGTTAAATTATATATTGAGCGAAGATTTTGGCCTTATAAATAAGTATTTTAACATGATAGTGTTAAAAATGTAACATTTTTACCATATTGGTAACTGAAATTCAATTAAACTCATTTTGTTGATAAGTAAGCTATTCATATCTGTAAATCAATAATGACGTGGATAAAAAAAGAAATACATTTCTAATAAAAAAAAGTCTTTTATGTCTATATAACCTTTTTAATCAAAGGCTCGGTCGCAAATGTCAAAGCACTTACATCTAATAATTTAATAAGCAAAAGATTTGCCCTCTCATATGTTGTTGCGAATAAGAAAGGAGAAAAATTTAATCAAGAATATAAAAGAAAGCTATATACATAAAAAATACTCACGTATATTTTGTAAAAGCGTAATTATAATATACGTAATTCAAAATCGCGTCCTCCAAATGCTGAATGGATTGATAAAGCAATTTGAATCTTATTCTCTAATTTATAAGAAGTGTGTGTATAGAAAACACTTAAGGGAACAAACTTTTGCATATGAATACACAGCTGATTGAAATTTTACGCTTGCGAATTTTTACGTATACGTTGGGTTATTTTGCGCTCTTAAAAAAGTAGGTGGATTTGAATTTACGACTCCACAAGTTCCCGGCAATCTGTTTTTAGATGCTAGATTTATCTAGAATTTTCTCTCGAAAACACAAAACAAAACAGTTTCTTGTAATAACTTCTTCTGCTGTGTGATATTTTTTATATTGATTATAACATTGCTTTACAAGTTTGCTTTCCATGTATTGCTCTACAGTTAATAATATAATTACTATCTTTAGTATCTTTATAAAACATGTAAGACACGTTGATTTAAAATAATATAGTTATCTCTTGATTTTATAGTTAATTTTACCAACGAAGCTGAAATAATTATCAGAAATATAAACAGGAACAGTAAATTGTATTGCAACCAAACTTTTTAGGCACCAAAATAAATGTTTTCAACTATATCAAATTCTAGATATAAAATCAAATGGAGTTCAAATATTAACATTTTCATTGTTTATCTCCCCGGCAACTTGTATTCAAGTGAGGGATGTTATAAGTTACTGTATTTCAAGGAAAAACTTGGCATACACAAATTACAATGTTATTTCATGTGAAAAAGTATTCATAGCATTTATTACGAAAACGTAAGACTGAAAATTGACTGAATTTAAATACTCCAACCAGAAAAACCACTTTTTATAATAAAAAAGCTTCCATTCATAGAGGGGTAGCTCCCTAGCAAGTCGTCAGCGTAATTTTTTTAATCATGTTTTATACTCGTATTAATTTACTTAACGAGAGTCTTAGACGAGTGTTTTTTTTGGAGTTCGCGATGAATACAAAATGAAAGGGCCGATATGTTTTAAAAGCTGATCATTTGGAAAATTACTAGCGATCATGGTATTGGCTTCGTACATGGGGGATTTTATAAACCTTTTAAAAAAGACACGGTTATGGTGTAGGGCTATAGTTTTACAATGATTAAATATTTCTAGTATCAAGAGATAATAATATTACTATAATTAAATAAAATTTATACATTCATGATGTTTAACAAATAAAACTTTACTTTAAAATGGGAAAAATGAAACTAGTAAACTAGTAAAACTAAAAAAACTAGTAAAAATCAATTGTCTTTGAACATAACTATTAGTAGAAATTTTTTACTTCAATTCAACATAGCCTTTTAATTAATGAAATCCCAAATAATAACAACATTTTTTATTGTAATTAAGTTTCAGAGTAAGGCCTCTCATGCCATTTTTATACGAAGTTATAAGGGGCAGTATTTTTATAATAACTTGTGGAATAAACATCAATGAAGTCGGTGCTCGTGACCGGAAACAATAAATAAGATTTATATTATCTATTTTCTTTCCTTTTAATGTTCATATATTATCTTTGTAAAACAATAAAAAATAATAACAATATTTTTTCCTATTATTATTTTAATTAACTTTTTGAAAGAATATAACAATTTACATTGTATATTCATAACAATCAATAAATCGCTAAAACCTGTGACTTGGGTTATTTTCTCACCGGGTGCGAATAGCAGAGGTGTTGTTTACCCTTAAGGCGATTTACTCCAAGTATCTGTTAAGCCGATAATTAGAAAAGTTTTTCAATTAGTTTAAATTCGCTGTAAGTTCGGAAAGATTTTTGAAGCTTACATCTTGAAGAGAGCTTGATAAAATAATTACGATGCCAATTTTCATTTTAAATAATAGACCTCTAAATACAAAACATTTCCACTGTTTTATTTTAGTTGTAAATGTACCAAAAGGGGCTAGTTCAGTCATATCATTAAATAGGTCTGTGTAATCTCAAGTTATTAGCCAAACAGATTTACAAACTAAAGTAAAACTTCATTTATAAATTTGGTCCTAAATAAGTACATAAAAGACAAACGCTATTGCATCTTTTATATATATATACCTATACAAGTGAACTAATTTGAATCTCCAAAGCAACAGTTGCAAGATAAAGTTCTTTCGCTCCGCTAGTTCCGGAAGAATTATTTTGTGGCGCAACATGACGTCACGAAGTTTTAAATTAAATTAAAGACAACTGTGTCTCCGCATGGTTTGGTAAACAAAATGCGGAGAAACAGACGGCCAGTTAAAAACATTATTTGTTATTCCATTTCCACTATGCAGTTTAATGTTTATAGATATATACTTTTTTAGTTTGCAAATTTATAAAAGTTCATGTTGTTTAGGAAAAACATAATATATTATAGAGAACGATAAATTATTATATTTAAATGAATTACATATCTATCTATTTGGTAAAGTTAGCATCAAAAGAAGCTACTAAAATTTATCGCAAATTTGACTAGTCTCTAAAGGTTACGGAATGAAAACATACACTTAGGAATATCTGCAAATATTTTATAAGTGACTAATAATTAAATAATTAAATGAATGTAATAAGATTTTAAAAAAGTTTTTTTATGTAATCAGGCTTACTTATTGTTTTAATACCTTAAATTCTGCGGTAATCATAATAAATATCGGTTCGTATTAAATCACCAAATTATTATTGTTTCTAAGTAAAATACAGCCTCTCACTCATACCTCTATAAATTCTTTCAATCGCCTATAAAGTAACAAGATTAACCCGCCCATTCGTTTTTACGGCACATGTTTCCATATAGACCAATTTTTTTTCTGCTATTTGTTTTTAACGATCTTAGGATCAAATATTTGAAGTTATCAAAAGTTGCTTGTAGTTTGAGGAAAATTTTAAAATTAATTATTTTATAAATATAAACTTGTTGTACATTTGGCCACACTTTGATTGGCTCTTTAAACCATTTACATGTTTTAAGATTACTTTTGCGATTTTTTTTCTATGTACATTTATAAATAATATATTAATACATATTTCCCAGAAGTGTTTACCTCTTCTTTGCACACACAAAACGTTTATATTGACTACGTATTTATTAAAAGCATCCGTATAAATACATCAGATACACATCCATATATGTTAATTAAAATTTTCTGCTAAAAGTTTTTCTTAAATATCGGTTAAATATATTTTTTAATTTTTTTTTTCAATTATCTTCTAAATAATACAACCCTAACACGAATATGTGAGTTATTTTCTTATAACGTACAAATTTTATATATCAGAGGCAAATTTAAATTTCAGCATAAAATGGAAAGTGTCTCCTCGGAGACATAGGATTATCAGTTATTCGTATTCTGAATGTGTACAGATGTTAATCACCCCGCAACTCCGGAACTGACTTTGGCGCTATAAAAACTGTCACTATACTTATTTATGAAGCAATAAAATAGATACAGAGAAATGAAGTAAGGCGCCGTAGATTTATTCGTTCTTTGCTTTGTTTTGATCGCATTTTTAATTTGATTTGCTATAAGTTTATAATTACCAAATATCATTGGTTTTTTATGAAATAAATTTAAATATAGTTTATTAAGTAAATAAAACGTTTAAGGAACCTGAGATTAATTAACGTCGAATTTCTTTTTAGTCGTGCATTAAATTGTTTTGGGAAGATTGTTTTTTTACAATACTGAAATATGAACCTGCTGCTCTTATCAATTAAAAATATAGTGAAATGAAAAACAAGTTATTTAATTGTGCTTCCACGAAATTTTTAAAGTAAAAAGAAATTCGGAAATCTGAAGTGATTTGGAGTATATAGTTTGCATTAGTGAGAGTGGGAAATATCTTAGATTAGACAAAGAATTAAAGAAGTACTGTAAAAACTAGATTTTCTTTAATAATAACATTGTTCCTTTACGGAAATAATAATTAAAAAAGACACTTGACACATTACATTTATGTATCATTTATAGTTGCCCAGTCAATTTATTTACGGAAAACCCATGTTGCCGTGAGAACTCATGTTGCCGTGTTGCTAGATTGAGTTACAACTTACAACAGACATTTAGAATTTTTGTTAAGAGGAAGATAGTATAGTGAGTTATTCTGAATGCAACAAAATTAAAAGAAAATACACAAAAATATCACTACTCATAAAATTATTTACATTTGTGCTTAGAACAAAATATGAGGCGAATTTGTGAAATAAAATAATTATATAAAATTAGGATGTAGGCTTCTCCTTAAATAAAAGTCAAAATATCGTAAGTAATTAATATGACGTTTTAGAAATATTTGTGGTTTTTTCACTGTCTACATCCTGTTATAGTTAAGAATCGTCAAGTTTTGTGATAGCCACAGACTTGTAGTGTTCATTCAATACATGAATTCATTACATTATTATAAATAGAATGGCTTTTCATTTTTTGATATTTTTTTTTTAATGAACATCATATTCAATTGTTTTATATGGGTATTTTTATAGAAACATCTCTCTTAAAAGTTGTGTTAGTGCTTTGGGTTCAAGAATTTCGAAAGGCAACAAGGTATATACTAATTTATGATACTGATTAATGAATTTTATTTTTAACAATTCTTTTAAGCTAAGTCGAAAACAAAATTTTCTAAAAATTTTAAATATCACCAATATTATTTTCAAAAACATCTTTCCATTATAACTTTATACTGCGGACATAGTTCATGATTACTCGATTTTTAAACCTTTCTATGTTTGTGTTTGTATGTCCCTGGCAACGTTACTTTAAAACAAATTGATTTCGATACAATTCTCTCTTTTTGAATAAATTTTTCTTCTAATGGTACTTAGCATTTTTTTAATAATATTAAGCCCATAGTGTAAGAGAATCGGCTTTTTTCCCAAAAGGCATTTTAAGACATTTTTATTCTATGATGATCATTTGATTCCCTTGTACGCGCCACTAAAATTTTCAAAAGATAATTTATGCGATGCCTATTTTTTAAATTAATAAATTTTTCAGTTATCGTTGAAGTAAATTAAGAATTAGTGTAAATATTTTTTTATCAGCAAGATGTGTACAATTGTTTTCATATGACTATATGATTGATCATAACAAAATATATTTATAAAACATTATTGATCGTTCAACTTTTTCCATTTTCATTTACATTCATTAAAACTTATTTTAAACACTTGTTAATGCTCGTGGCAGTTTCGACATGAACGTAAACCAAAACCTTTTCCATTCAAAGTGTTTTGATAATATTATAACAGAAGTTGATATTCGTTATAATCAGTGCAGTCACAAAGCAAATATTTAGACACGAGCGAGCACTTTACAAAATGTTTTTAAGAACTTTCACAAAAAAAAAATCTTACACCCATGACATATACATTTTATAAGAGGCTTTAAAAGTATTTACCTTTTTCTTAATATAAAAGATATATTCTGTTGAAATATCAATCATCTAAATTTCTATTCAGATTTCATACATTGTGAGCAAACATGATATAAACGGTAAATGGTATCATTACGCCACTTACCATCTTGAAAGTAAAAAGTGGTATTTAAATGGGTTCTAGAACACTTGCCATACAACTTATATGACGGAATTGAACTTGACGCTAACTGCAACGCAGCATGACTTCGCCTGTCGTTAGAACTCGACTACAGAGTGATTGAAAAGTGGTCTCTAAATTCTGCGACATAAGATTTAGTATACTAGCTTAAAAACATGCCTGTTGCTTGACAATTGTAATTTGCCTTAGATGAATTCTTGAGGGGTAATGATATATTTTTAAGAAAATTTCTGTGTAAGGTAATATTAATATAATCAAAATATAACAAATTACTAATTTGAAATATTAGTAACATCTTGAAAATTTTGATATTTTAAAAATTTTATTTAATAGAATACAAATTAATGATGAGATCTTAGATTTTCGCGAGACATTTAAATGAAACTCAAAAATTTTTCGGAT
>DVQP01002723.1:0-11988 GCA_018231745.1 Danaus eresimus
TATATATATATGAATGTGTCTAAATTACAATATTACAGAACGTTAATAACTTTATATGTCTTTTTGTGCTATTTTATAACATGTTTATTATGGTAAACAAGTTAACTTGAAAAATTAGACAATTGCAAACGTCAGCTATAGTTTGAAGAATTTTATACAAATAGTTGAGAATATATTTGAAATATTATAAAAAAATTCTATCAGAATTAAAATGGATTATTATTTATTAATTAATAGCTAAAGTGAATATGAAATATAACAACTTGTTATTAATTTTTATACAAAATTCAATTTATAATAATTAAATATTACAATGTGAATGATAATATTTATAGAAACATTTCCCTTCGTATAAATTGAAACTTTGGTCTCACAATTCATATAATTGCTAGAAGTACAAAATATGCTTTTTTAAACTGTTTTATTTAGCTCACCCCGTTTGTTTGTTTGGGTCAAATTTAGTAATTGAAATTTAACCCTCTTCCCTTTAACCGATTGATTTAAAATTTGGTATACGCCTTTGATTCTGGTGACAATACAATTATCCATATTCAATATTATTGTGAATCTAAGATGGCCGCCGCTACAAGATGGTAGAAAACTTAGTTTTTTTCAATCCCATCAATTTGGGTATCAAATAAAAGGGCTTGGTAAGTATAATACAGTATATTATACAAAATTACAATATGAATCTTCCACCCAAGTCAAGATCTAGTATCCTGTCAATGACTGTGAGACGTAAGGGTGGCTAAAAATGATACGTCGCTAGGGGTACACCAACCAAGTTACGGTAAAAGGTAAAAGTGCGCTGAGAACTGTATGGCATTAGGGTGAATAAAATGATATGACGTTAACGTTTGCTCCTAAAGATTCAGGCACATCTTGTTGTACATAGCCTTGCCCGTCTATTGGATCTCAGGGGGGGGGGGGGGGGGGTATACCGGAAAAATGTCAAGTAGTCGTGGGAACAAAATGGTAACAACAAATTCTGCAAAAAATAAAATAAACAGAAACAAAAACAAAAACAAAAAAATAAAATAAAATAAAAAAGTAAAAAAAAATAAGTTGTACGGTTTTATATTTCAGACAAATGTACTAAAAACTAAAAAATAATTCCACATGTATTCATTGTTATATTTTCAAATTAAAGTAACCCGTCACCTTTCACTTATTCACTTTCTGGAAATATCTATGGTCACATAAATTCCTAAAAATGCAATATATATTTATGTAAACACCTAATACAATAGATGTCATTTTTGAAATATACAAAATTTTAAACATATGCATTGATTAAACTAAAATCGTGGGGCACGACCAATAACTACAATCGGAAGACATGGCATGTGACTTCACCCAATTAGTGGTAAGTAGCAAGTGTTGTCATTGAATGAATATCAATTACAAACTGAAACCAAAACATGAACTCATTTACATGAGCCATTTTATGGGTTTTGCCTTGTAAAATCTTCTGTACCCTTAAAATTATCAAAGAGAATTTTAAAGTTATCATTTCATTATTCTATGAATATGATACAGTTAATCCAAGGTCATCCAAAATTCATTTTAAGTGAACGTGTCCCACGATTTATTTTATGCAGATAAATGTAAAACCGTGTAACTTATTTTTTTTTCCTTTTTTATTTGTTTTTAGAAATAGCATTAAAACTTTCTTGGCCTGAAAAAAGAAAGATTATCCGCTTTTATTTCCAATTTAAATCGAAACAAAATATGCCATACAATGTAATATTAAACAAATCGGTTTCAAATATAACTACTACTACTATTTTAGACATGTGAGGATCGGTTCACTGCTGTGCATTGGCCTCCCTCATGGACTTCCCATCGGTTCGGTCGGAAGCGGCTTGCATCCACCATGACCCGCGGCCTTGACTAAGTCGTCCGTCCGTCTCGTTGGTGGACGCCTGACGCTGCGCTTTCCGATCCGTAGTCTCTATTAGAGCAGTTTTTGCCCCAACGGCCATCTGTTCTCCGGGCTATATGGCCTGCCCACTGCTACTTCAAAGAGCTTATCCGTTTAGCTATGTTCTACTCTGTACTCTTGTTCTTCTCCATATCTCCTCATTTATCATTTGATCGCGAATGTGAGTCTATTCATAAGGCCTTTCTTGGAGCACCACGTTTTGGATCCGTGTCTCATCACTCGTAACACACACTGATTAAATACCTTCGTCTTAAAGCACTGAGGTATTATGGGTGAAAATGCGGGAAAAAATAAATCAAATATAAAATAAATAAAGAAATAATGTTAAATAAGTAAAATATTTAATGGCATAATTTTACTATGTTATTACTGAATAAGCAGATAGATAAAAGATATATATAATTTTGGTTTAATTTCTACAGCTGTCGAAAGATACGTCGCTCATCAATCCCGACCGACCTACTAAAAACGCTTCGTGTAAGCTTTGGGATTAAAACATGTTTTGAAATGAGCATTAGGTGAGGCTTTGATAAATATTAATCGAGGAAATTCTTCCTCAACATGAGATAATTGAAAAATTTTACTGTCTTAATATTAATGTAAAACAAATAGTACAAACACTACAGTAAAATAGAGCGAAGACGCAAAATTGTCTTAAATAAAGTGAACATTTCTGAATGAGTCATGCGAAAAAAAGTCAGAAAAGTGATCGAGAACTGCCTAAAAGTCCCCAGACCTCCTAAAGCCCATATTTTTTAGAGAAGCTATTCTTTAAAAGTATTTCAAGGACACTACATACGTGTTCTTTGTTATTTAAGAAGCTATCTATGTATACATATATCCATGTAAAACCATTCCTAAAATAGAATAATAGTTTGAAATCATGTAAAATAATAACTCTGATTGTCTTTCATTCGTCCGAGATTAGTTCTACATACCTAAATGTGGATACTAATTTCAAACATGAAAAAAATGGTTTTTCACTGTCTCGTATCTTTTGTTGACGTAGAATACTTATTTTTTTATATATTTTCGTCCGTAAATCCTATATTACATTACATTATTTACTAACAGAAAACCCACACACCGTCGATGTTAAGGATATCAAACTAAATTTATACTAAAGCTGCAGATTTTGTAACCATTTGTCCTTCTCAATGAGACATGGGAAAGATAACAAGTTCGTTACGAGGCTTGTAGATAAAATAACTGGTGGTGGCTTTCGGTAGCTGAATTATTATTGTTAAATTTGATATCCGCATTGATTTATAAACCAACAATATGTTATATGATTTACTAGAACGGGTATATTTTATGAACCGCTTTAATTAATTTATAGCGACTGGTACGCTACATGCTTTTTGCGCTTGTTAATTAATAAAGAGTTCACAAAATATATTATATTTTTTCCAAACCAAGAAACATTATTTGTTGATAATTATCAACCTATAAGTATACGGTCTTTAATTCTTAAATGGGAGAATAGCAATTTACCGGCGAATGTCTACGTTTTTACGTAAAAAATAAAAATATTTCGGTGTATTTCGATAGTAGGTATGTTATTGGAAGTACTGAATTTTATATATATGCATAGTCTTAACTAATCTCTATAGAAATATTTTGAGAACATGATATGCCTTTCATTTTATTGAAGTAATTTTTGAGGTAGATTTTCTAAGAATTTACATAAAATTCTTGTTCTTTAAAATGAAATACAGAATTGTTTCTTTTCATGAAATGCAGCATACTGACAGTTTAAGAATTTTGAAATCTCTCCATTAAAATCTAACAATTTAGATTTCTGCTTGGCAAATATTGTAACAAGAATTTCCTTTTTTGTTGAAATAAATGTAACATTATAAAGACACCTCACAATATATAAATAAAAACTTAAAAAATATGAGTATTCTGTTATATATAAATAATTTTCTTAACACAAGAAATGAGTTGTTATTAATAAAGCTAAATTGAGTTTTGTATGTGAATGGAATTGCAAATTCTTTGTAGTAATGGTTGGTTCGACGCAATGTGAACGTTTTATTGGTTTTGTTGGAGAGTAAATTGGTGTTTCGCAAATATTTTCTACCTCAGCTCTGGCGTAAATATTATTTGCAAACGATTATTGCCGTGATAAAATCGCAATGTTTAAATATAACTGCATCGTATTTCATTTATGAATAGCATGTTAATAATATTAATAAGTTGTTAGAAATTATAATGCTTTATAAATTTTGGATTTTTTTTAGCAGATTACCTTCACATTAGGTTTCTTTTTATCAGCACAGAGCCACGATATGAAATTTATAGTATTACGTTTTTAATATGTAGGCATTTGAAAATGTTGAGATGTTCACTAACCGCTGGATTTTTTCAGCGGTTCACCATTAATTCATTTGGATTTACACGTCTGAAATATTGCATATTTAAATTAGATCATTTCTAAAAAAAAAAAACTGATTAAAATTTTAAAAATTTCAATAATTTCCTTATTTGAAACCTCAAATTCTATTGCAATCCAAATATTTCTCACAGTGATAGTTAATCACTGATAGTTTATCTGAACTGTAGTAGTAACAGGATATAAAGGAACTTCATCTTGTGTAATATTAAATACAATAAGAAATCAATAGCATCAACCTGGTCATTACCAAGCTTGAAATATCCAAAATATGAAGTTCTGCTCATAATGTTTAATACAATAAATATTTTGAGGCTTCGTTTATACACATACATACATAGAACATTATGAACTCTAAAAATATTAGAAAACCTTGAGCTCAAATATATGAATACAGTTTCTTTCAAAAACTGGTAGTTTGTTTCAGAATCATAAATAGTCATAAATGAGCTAAGTAGAGGTTTAAAAATAAAAACGCTAAAGGGAACGTGTGGAAGCAACATGGCGCCCGGTTTATAAGAATAATAGGCTTCGAGAGAGCTTTCTTATACAAGTAATTTACATGCAAATGAGTACAATTTCGTATGTTTAATTCATCGTAAAAAAATGCTGTGTATAGGAAAGAACTTTTATTATTAACACTAACTTGGATTTAAAATGTGCATTTGAATATAAGGACAAAGAAATAAAATAGTTGAATTTTAAATCAAAATCATTTATACACTGAATTAAGTAAGTAGTCCTTTTTATTGTACCTATAAATACAAATTCGGTTTGCGTATAAGACTTATTTTCAATATTATAATTTTAATAAAGCGTCGTTCTCTCAAAATTCTGAATACTATTATTAATTACCGTGTTTTTTTCGAGTTTTATTTGTTTCGATCTTTATTAATTTATATTCATTTCATTTTACTTTGAAAAAGTAAAGAGACAGTAAAAAGTTATAAAATGTAGAACATTTACCTACCAGCACATCGTTTCGGCTGAATTATTTGTTGGTCATTTGTCGAATACGAATTGAATTGTGTTCTAGTATTTATAAAAAAATTTGAAATGTGTATGAATGGTATTTTTTAACATACATTTTAAATAAGTAGTCCGAAAATATTAACATTGAAAAATATGAATAAAAATGAGTCTATACTAACTCCACATAAACTATATAATCTAGGAGAAAATTTTATATTAATCGACTCAAAAGTTGTAGGAACCAGTCACATGTACGTATAACAATCAAAATAAAAAAGTAAGCTAAATGTTTGCTGAAATTCTGTTAGACAAAACCAATTTTGATTTATATATTACAAATAACTATCATGGTTTCAACATAAAACTTTTATTTTTGAAGCAAAACATTTATACATTTTAAAATCTAATTTATGTTTTTTTTTCGGATCATTGTAATAAATGATGAAGGTTCACTTAGCACACCTTACCTTTTATGCAAATTTAAAAATGTATGTAAATTGGGTCAACAAAAACTACGTATTGCAATCCTACATTAGATTTCTGCCAGGTTCATTTCGAACACCAATTTATGTGTTCAAAATTAGTTTTAGAAAATAATCCAAATTCCAAAACCAAAAATTACATATCGGAAATGAATAATAATTAAGAAATTGGTATTTCATTTCTTTGAAGGTGAAATCTACGATTCCTTTTATTTACTACTAACGATGTCAAGAATTTTCCCTTAAGTGGTGTTCCTTTCTCAATTATGTAATCAGTTACTACCATTATGTCAAATGAACTGTTTTCTAGTATTGAATGCACTTCTGAAGTCTATAGTTTTTTGAATTTTTCTTAACCCATTATGGGTAAAATGAAACTAGCATTATTATAAATTCATATCGTTTATTTTCTTATTATGAGTGGCACACTTAAATGAAAAAAATAAAAATGAAGTGTTTTTCTCTACTTAAAACTTTTAGAATGGTGCACTCACACGATGCAGCGGTCACTTAGTGGTGAAAAATTTCGAATTACTCTTTTTCTGCGCACAGTGTTTTTAAGGAAGTTTTACATTGCAAACGTTCTCTCGCATGACAAACTACACAACGTAACTGTTTCTCAAGTTTCTGAGAATAGGGGCTAAAATTACTATGCGTTAAACCTGGCACTGCTATAGATGACGGTCAACTGTTAATTTGTTTGTAAATAGTACTGTGTAGATTGCGCCTAAGCAATCATTAGTCCATATGATCATCGTGGCTGAGAATACTTAGACGCCAGACATTAGCTATAGTCGTATCTTTCATATAGGTGAATAGAACTACTTTTTCCATGAATAGCAATTCTGCAGAGACTTATTATAATTTTGGAACAAACAAGGAATGACTTTATGGAGTCTTTCGCGTTTTATACGACATCATATCTTCACGACGCTTATTGTTTCAATGTTGTCGTAATTTATCACTATCGTATAAACGCTGTTATCTATCCATCTGTCTAGAAATAATTCGTTTGTTCTGTCGTATTTATAGCCGTAGGCAGCTCGTGATACTTTCTTCATATCATTTGTACTTTTCAGGGGACATATTTTTGTCCTGTTTTCAAGAAGTGTGCCAGTTACACATTATCCAAGATTTTGCAAAATCAGCTAAAATATCGGAAGTATTAGAACTGGTTTGTAGTTTCTCGAGAAGTTTTTGACAACTTCTTGATCCAAGAGGCTCGTTGGGCATCTCTTTTTCTACCAATCTCAGAAGTGTCTTAAGGTGATGTAGAATAATTTGGCTTACACTTATGCCAACATACTTATGTATACCTTCATGACCATCACGTGAAAGCCGCTCGTTGGGCAATGATTAAACGTTAGTTCTGTTCCATCACCGGAGTAATTTATCAATTATATTTATTCGTATCCGTACGAACTCTTCAATATCCCCGGGAACGTCTCGAGGCAGTGAATCAGTCAACAAAGCTTCATCACTTTCTTCCTCTTCGTCCGTCACTACACTTGAAAGTTGAGGTATAATGGCTACCTTATAATGGGCATGAGAGACTATATCAGTAGTTTCTAAACTCATTTTTCTTGTGGACCACTTTCAAAAGTTTACTGGTTTCGGTGAAAACTTTACTGCTACATTTCTACTACATTGGCAGAAAAATAAAAATTGTGTTGCTTCCGAGTTCTGTCCCTATATTCCGATATTTTATAATATTATTTATTAAAAGAATAGAATTAAAAAAAAAAAACTAATAATAAAATATAGGTTATGGTCATCATTTTAATTAATGGGAAGGATGTATTTGATGAAGTGCCAGCAAACGATCGATGTTTGACTTTCTTTCTTAAGTAATAACGGCAAATCCCCCCACTCTGTGATGTTTAATTTGCTTTTTTTTTGTTAAAAGGTTTGTAACGGCACTTAAACTCGTTTCAACAAGGTATAAAGAGGGAAAAAGCTATTAAAAATTTCCTTGTAATTTCCCACAGTCCAGGTTATTTTTCAGGTATTTCTGCTTGCAGCCAAAATGTTTGGTAACCTTTCATAAATTGCACCTTCAACTCCTCATTAGTACTTAGCTTGAGCAGCTCATCTTGCAATGAAACATTATCCATTCCTGGAATAGATTTATAATTCACAGTGGTATATCCAGTAGTCAGCAAATTTTACTTAAATGTTCGCCGTAGGTATGGATATCCTCATCAATACATTCTACCTACGACATGTTTGAAAATTGAGAGAATTCGCGCCGATTAATGTTTTGCTTCATAAATTTTAATTTTCTTGGAAAAACCGAAAGTATCAGCTTTGTTTTTATTAAATTTAGGCTGTCTCTTGTAAGGCAAGTTAATATCACTATTTTTTTAAACAAATCTGTCGAATATCTACTTTGAATTTGATCAAGTTTTCTTTTAAATCTAGATCTCTACTTTCTAGTGACTCTAATACGGAATCGAAAACAGAGTAAAATCTCGTCAAGCATGCAGCTTTCGACGGTCAGCGCACTTCAGTATGTGAGAGGACATTTGTCGCACATTTGAACAAATAAACGCGTATTCAATGCATTGATTCTGATTTGTTGACAGCTTTTATTACAAAATCAAGAGATTGGTTCAACCTGTCACTGAAATGTTTTGACATAAGATGTTGTGGTGGATTACGCAATGAAAAGCTGTAAGTCCTAGTATAATTATTTTAAGATGACTTATAAACCCACGATATTGCCCGACCATTGCAGAAGATCCGTTTGTTGCTAGTGAAATAATGTTTGTTAATGGAATAGATTTTTTCGTAAAAATTCTTATTCAAAATTCAAAAATACTCAGAAAATTAAATGTTATTTTTATTATTAGGTTATTTCGTAGCATCTAAAGTACAATGCTTTTCATGATAATTATCTGTCAGTAAAGTTATTTCATAGTTAAATATGATTTGTCAATTTATTGTAATAAGCACTCCTTTTGGGAAATCTCAGGAACAGAATTTCGGATAGTATTATATTTCAATAGCACTGCGTAATACTTAGTGGTTTTATAATTCGATAAGCAGATTATAAGAAAACACCTTGACACTAAATAATGACTGTTATTTGCAAGTACATCCGTCTCGATCGGTGGTTAGCAACGAATACGCGATCGAATTCCGTTTTAAATCATACCATACTCAAAGACAAGATAATTAATACCTCAACTTGAAAAAATAAAACAATAATTGGTAAACATTTCCTTTAAATCGATGTAAGCTAAATAAACATAATTTAATACATTGATAAATTGTAAGAAATATCAACGTTATTTACCAATAAATTATGATATGATATATTAAGGTTTAATATGTACGTAACATTGTGTTTTCTAAAATCTTTACGTTTTGACTATTAAGGCAGTCTTCGAGAAATATTTTTTCAGCTAATAAAGTCCAAAAGTACTGCAAAAGTTGTAGGAAATTATTTATGGTATTTATCTCTTCTATGCGTTTTAGAAACAAAATTAGTTTCGAACCTACTTAGGGAAGAAATACTCTTAATTTTGATACGAAAAACTTAACTCTTTCGACTTCGTTAATGGCTAACTGAAATTTTAATAGAAATACCATTTTGTATAATGGTGACTGTATTACCTCAATGAAAGTCACAATTCAGACCTAATTTGATTCCGAATGATATATATAAGAAAAACAATTTATCCTAATTACTAAGTACAAATATACAATATATGTACATACGTTATACAAATAATATTTATAGGGGCTTGTAATATTTTCGTTCTTAATATAAATAAAGATTTTATGTGGAATTATTTATATCATTCATTATCATACTATCAATTAATTAAAATGTTCGTATATACATGGGACTAAATTATATGGTATATGAATAATAATAACTCATATGTCTCAGAATGGTATGAGTTAAATTTGCCACTAACATAGCAATGTTTCGTACATAACTGAAATAGTTATAAAACGTAATAATGCTAATAGTTAGGTTAAGTGTTAATTAATTAGGGAAATAAATAGCCGTCCAAATAATTTAACATTTACAAATAACTAAGTGTTGAATTTACTAGTTTTGTTACTATAAGGAACACATAAAAGACATCGTACTGCCCCCACGTGTCTTCCAGTAAAGGTCATTGCTTAGTTTTATGACAGTGGCTTTTAAATGCGTTTATTAAATTTTCATTTTAAACATTGAATCTTACGATTTTTTGTAATTCTGCATCCTTACACTACATATTTCCTGTAAGAAGTTTAGAAACAATTACATTTAATTAGAGATTTAACATTTTCTAATAGAAACATTTTATCTGTTGAGGATGTATAGAGAGTATTAAAAAAACTGAAGTTACTAGAAACTTGTCCTAATAATATTTAAGGTCCTACGTATAAGTGCAAAACATATACGAACAACTTTAAGGAATGAGAACAAAAGGTACAAGTAATGTTATAGCGTTCTCAAGTAGAGATATAAAACAAATTATCCAGCTTATTCATGAAATAGTTTTCTGAGGAAGGTTCTTAATCTTTATGTTATAGTTTCTTGCTAATTAATGATTGGTTCAGTAGGTTTTAAACGTTATTCAATCAGTTCTGTAAGTTTGAGTAAGCAAAATAGCATAAAGGACAAAAGTGTTAAATTTCTAGGATTGACTTGAATTTTACTCAAGTTGTCAATATTGGGTTTAAAGTTTTATAAAAAAATTGTCAGGTTCTTGAAATGCGTTTATGCGTAAACACAGTAACTGAAAAATAATCGAAACGTAAGGCTAAAAATTAAAATATGAAAAATATTAAGGACAAAATATTTATCTATCCCAAAATATATTATATGTCAGTGAATTTAATGTTTTGGGTATTTTTTATTTAAGTGTCATTACGAACGATACGGTACGTGACGGTACGGCAAGGATTTAGTTTTTCTCTATGAAACCGGGTCTTTAGATAAAACACTATATCAGAAACAACCACATGTTAGCCACATAACATATTAGCTGTTTAAGTATTTCACAATGATCATATCAAAATTTTTATTATTAAAATAATACATTCACATTTAACTACAATATATATTTTTTTAATGACCCAAAGGGGCCAACGGGCAAACAGTCTTACTGACAGAAAGTACTCACCGTCGCTCATTTTTTGTGGAGGAGACACTTGAACACTTGATGTTTGAAAGACCCCATAATCTAGCTTTACGGGAAAGCCTTGGGCGGAAGATCATTTCAAATCCTGCACGTCCCTGGAAAAAATGACCGCAAAACACGCACATTCTTGCGACTGGATGCATCTAGATGATGTGAATAAAATCTAAACCTACGGTGAGTAGTACGACTGTAGAAGGGTGACATTGGCATTATGTTTAACAATTCCTCGAAAAATTCTCAACTGTAAAGATAGAACACACAGAGGGACGCATAATCCTTTGGAGATTTAGAAGTTCTAGATCGTGTGTGAGCACGGTATCGTCGAAAATGTGAACCACCCGACGTCGTATGGAGTCAAGTTGAAGAAGTTGCTGTGGGGGGACGGACCAGAGGTAAGAACAATAATCCATGTGAGGACAGACCTGTGCTTTGTATAGTAAAAGCAAGTGTTTCGGTTTGCAGTACTGCCTCGCTCTGCTTAGTGCTTAGTAGTTTTTTAAAGGCTAGTGTAGCCTTTTCCTCGAAATGTATGCGAAATTGAGTGTTGTTCGCGATGTCAAGCCCAAGGATTCCAATACTATAATTGATTATAAGAGATATATTATGGAATATTGGAGCTACAGTTAATGAGGTCCGTTTAGTGTCAAAAGTATAAATTTTGTTCTCTTGGGACCTAACTGAACTAGATTTAGGTAGTTCTATTCAGGGACCTGTTTCAGGGAGGTCTCAATTTCAGACACAAGTCTCTTTCTGCTCTTTTCTACTTTTTCACCAAGAATATTTCCTTGGGCCATATAGGAAGCGTCGCCAGTACTATCATTTGCATAGCACTAAATGTTGCTAGTCGGCAGCATATCATTGCGGAAGCAGAATAATATTATTCTACAAAAGGATCTAAAGTTTTCATTGAAAAATAAAATTTCAATATTTCGGTTGTACACTTTATATATAACAGTAGGTAAGAGATCGTTTCATAACATTAATGACTTATAGCAGCTGTTCAATATGTGATAAAAAAATCATCAATCATCATCATCAATACAT
>DVQP01002724.1:0-11986 GCA_018231745.1 Danaus eresimus
ATATATATATATATGTAAATTTTCTTTATGACACTAATTTCTTCTAAAAATACATGTCCATGGGTAGAATTTAATGATCACGTAATATTTAGTTACCTTAAAAACATTAAACAATTTTTAAGCGATAAAAGCTCTGGCATCCAACATTGTTTATAGCAAGGGCATGGGTCAAGAAATTCACTCTTCGAGCTAATATGCTTGCGAGTAATTGGATTGCCATGAGACGGGATAGCTGCTAAATTTGCTAAATGGTTTTAGTGCTCCACTCGTATAAAGAGCTTAGAATTTATATACTTTGAGACTTTGTTAATATCATGACAATCCAGTTTTAATTTAATACTCCACTTTCTAATTTAACCAATGTAGGTGGTTGTATTTTCAAAATTTCGTAACATTTTCTTGATTATATTTTAAAAATCACAAACAAAACTGAATATGACTCTCATCTGAATTTAATTTCTTTATTTAGATTTGTTTCTCTAATTTAATAATTCTTAAATAAATATTTGTAGCCTTTTTCACGTCGAATGCATTTAGAACTAATTAAAAAAATGTTAACTGAAAAATTATTTCAAATATCATAATAGTTTAAATAAAATTACATAGTAAAAGAAATAACGCGAGAGAGAATGAGATAATGCTTTTCACTTAAATGATGCAGAAGCATGACAAGAAACTTAATGTCGTATAGTAAAACAAGTCTCAGTTTTATAACTTTTGAATGCATTTATATTTAACAGTGGCTAAAGCAACAACAGTTCCAGGCAACAGTTTTCTGCTACAGTTTTTTTTTGAAAAATGATATAATTCTCTTTCATGGATCACAGTATTCAAGTATGTTTCGAAGTTGTAGAAATTATATTATATATATTACTAATAAACTAACTTTATTTCGTTTTAATTTGAATGTAATTTTACGTTATACCATTGCTTTGATATTAAATAATATCAGTATCAACTAAATATTACAAAACCTTAGGACAAAAATGTTGAGAGTGTCAAAATATCCAGTTAAAGCTATATTTAATTAACGTTTTCATTGTAACCTTGTACTTTGATGAGGCAGGTTTTAACGTTGAAACACATTATATTCTTGTAACTTTCGACTCATACATATGATTTTTATGTTATCTATATTCGCTGTACTAGTAAATATTTCTATGATCAGCGGTTATTCTCAATTTTTACTTTTTTATGTTTTTGTTATATTTTCAAAATCGTTAGGTGGATTTTATTCATGGCAAATACGATTTTATACGACTCTATGCCATAAAAACCTTATTTTGGACGGTGTTCTCACCTTAGAATAGTTAATGTTTTATAAAACAGCTAAGCTTTATATTTAAAGTACTAGCCACTGGTCAGTTTGGCGCCCGCGGCCTAGAATATGTAGCCTATTTCCAATTTGCGTCTATCAATCAAGTGCAATCTCGCTGAGTGGATTACGCGTAAATGAAATTTGCATAGCCTGTCGCGCTCTGACGCGAGATTTGTACCGAATATTTACGAAATTCTTGTTTGTGGAGTGACACCTAGAAGTTGAGATTTTCTTTTGTAAGCAAATCTCAGAAATCAAAGCATTTGCATTTTCGGTAGTCATATTTCTATAACTTATACATGCATCAGATGTATAATTGAAATATTGAATGTGGTTTGTTTCATATTGTTATAAATATTTTAGATGAATAACTATGGAGAAATCAAGCAATAGAAAGAAGTATAATTGATATAATATGAATAAATTGTGAATAGAATATTATTATAAGCCAAGCATAAACATAGTGTTGACTGATGGACTGTGTACATTTGAGAGACGCACTCAAAAGCAATGTTAATCTGAACTAGACAAATTCAACCAGCAAAGTAAGCAAAAACAGATAGTAAGGTTTATTTAAACAGGTTATATTACGCCTTTACGCAACTAAGCCAACTCTCATGCAAACTTCTAAACTAAACCAATAAAGGCTTGTAGATAGCGAAATTTGATATGTTAGGAAAACTATGCAGAACATGATTGAACGCAAAATTTTATATACTCTAAACACGGCATCTTCATTCCCTAATGATATTTAACGCATATAGCGAAATAAACAATTTAATAATAGCATGGTTATCGAAAATCTTAAAAAATATTAAAAGCGCCATTAAATTTACATGTTAAACTGATCAATATGCATACCAGGGCTAGTTCTGAATCTAATATCCATTTGATAGGAGGAATTCTACCGTACTACTGAACACCCAATTATGATTATAATTGTCCGACGCCATGGATTTGACGAGAACATCCAATAAAGAGGTTTCGGTTGATAATCGCTTCTGAAAATGCGCAAAAGCAAACCGAACCAACTCGATCTAATTAAGTCCATTTTGAATATTACATCGAGAATCGAGATTTTAATTTTAAATTTGAAATCATCTTATAGGTTGGTTGTTCCAATTTTTCGCTCATTTTAAATTAATTATATATCCAAAGACTTCAATTACAAAAGTTAAATTTAAAAGAATATAATAAAAATTTAATCTAGAATGTCGAATGACGGATCTTTTGATCTCAATTCTCAAATAACATAAAATTTCATCTCCACTAAACAAGTGTAATACCATCAGCCCCGTCGATACATCTTCACACCGATTTCGATAGGACACCTGTCCGATGACCCCGTTCCGAGTAAAACGGAACGGAACAATATAAACTAGCTTTATTTTTATTGCTTCGACCTTTTTTAGGCGATTGGTCTGGAGATAAGATTAGGCATTAGTTTTTAAGAACATCGTATTTATTTGATTGTGTCAGGCTTGTTTCTTTAAAGGTTTACTGCGTTTAATTTTTTCGATGTACTCGTATAAAGGCTTTTTTATTTCAGATTTAAAATTTGTTGCCGAATGTCAAATAAAACATTGATTTAAATATATTTAAAACAATACTATTACTTGTTCAATTCTATATAATAATTGTCTTAAGAAAATAAGTTAGGTATGTTGTTTTATGTCAATTTTATGTTTTTTTTCTTTGACGCAAATAAACGTTTTCTTTCACTTATCCTTAAACTTATAATCATATTTTAGTACAAACACAAACTTCAATTAGGTTTTCTGAGTTCCTAATATAAATTGCTATCGAATTTATTTTGTTTGATTCCAATGTATTTGGCGGAACAAACGAAATGAATTTCAGGTAACGTTATTAAGCGTCATCTCTCCCCTGTGGTTCATAAACACCCAAAGCAATTTCCTACGGAATTATAGATCTTTATTTAATACCTCGGTTGTCAGAAGAACTTATAATTAGCAAATAATTAGATAAATACGATTCGTATTACAAATTAACGCAACTTGGGAAAGTACTTACTATATGATGTCGTGTATTAAAATTCCAGCCTTTATATTGTCCTATGGTTTTGGTTAATTTTCTTAAAGTGTTTTTACCTAATATAATGTTTGAAATAGAACTTTCGGGATAGTCACCAATGTTTTAGATGAGCGAAAACTTAGTGGAAATTAAATTCTTTTATAATAATGAACTATTTCATTTAAAACATATAGTCATCTGGTCGTAACTGCGCTTCTTAGTGACATAATTTTTCATGACGAAGTATCACTTACCTGAAAAAAAAAGTTTACATTTTTATTTTTTTTCGTTTTATGTCTTATGTGGACTATAAAATCGTTGTAGATACACTACAAATTAATTAAATAAATGTTTTATAATAACTATGGTTTTAGATTGTACATTTTATAATGTTGTTTTAGGTTACTTTACTTTATTCAATGAATTCCTCGCCCACCCTGGACATATATGAAACTTGAGGAATTTCTTCCTCGAGTTTTATATGTATATAGCTTTAAACTGTTATAAGACGGAAAAGATAACACTTTCATTTTATTATTATAAAAATTCTTCAGACCAATAATTATAATTTAATTTTTATCATAGTATATACTGTAACTTTATGAACAAGCGAGAATTCTTCCTAGCGTGCTTACTGAAGTATAGATTATGTAAAGTAAAATGCGCATAAAATGTATGGGTCAGTATACTTAGGCTCCGAGCTCACGGACGATTTCGTTCAACATCTTAAAAGGAATTTATCCAGGAACGTAAGCTCGAAGGAAATTCAAATATTCGAACGATAAAAGCATTTCTGATCTGGATTTCTGTTGAGACCAATGAAATTCTATATTTTTGATACTACGAATAAGCTGATATCAAAGTTCAAATATGATATCGTATTTCGTGAACACTAATGACAAGACAAATAAAGTTTATTGCTAAAAAACTTACTCAAGGATCTTGACCTGTACAAAGTGTATCTTTAATAGGAACTCTCTTATCGTCCAACTTAAAATAAAACGGAGTAGCATGCAGCGTTCCATTATTTCCGTCACAAACATTTAACACTGACTCTGACGGTAATATCCTTGCGATAACACGGACTTTCAAAAGTTTCTTTATTTTCTGAAATGGACAGCACCTAGATTGCACCAGGTTTTGTGTTACAATAGATTCTTAGAACAATAGTAATTTAATCCATTTTTATTCAATGCCTTTACCATAACCGTATATGGTATACTATAAAATGGGGTAAACTTAAAAACTATTAAAGCACTAAAACATATACAACCGATCTTGATAATAGAGTAAGAGAAGATAAAACAGAAAATATAAAAGATATTACAGGGAAGCGTAAAACAAAATCTAATAAAGATTGAATCTCCACATGTGCCTGCAGGCAGAGACAGACGATGTGGCATTACGGATAATTTGGTTTAAACGTGGACCACACGAGAGGGACTCGTTACTCATTTAACACTATTTAAAAGCATAAATACTTCGCAATCACCTAAAACACCTGTCTAAATATTCCTTTCATTTTAAAAAAATCATAAAGTTATATTGTTTGCGTCTATACGTTTTACAAGCGTATTTTTTTACACCACGTATTATTTACGACTAACAATTAATTGAAAGTAGCCAAAAAAAGAAAAAAGATATGTAAATAATAATACCACATAAGAAAACGAAAGTGCCACACACAATACACATGTTCTCATAAAATACAAAGAAAACATATTAAAAGGCGTCTGGAACCAAAGAATTCTGTTTACGCCTCTAAGAAGGTTGTAAAGTCGACGTTCCACAAAAGAATTGCTTCATTCTTTCTAAATTTCAGGTTTTGCCAGCTACGAGCGCTTTGGAGTTATTTATCTTTGTCGCAGTATAACAGAAATTAATTAAGTAACCTTTGACAGGGTTTATGCGTGTGGAATTTTACTCTCACCTGGATACCATGCCACGCTATTCATGTGTCGACGGCCATTTTTTAGAACCGCTGACGTTTTAAAATTGGAGTTTTCAATTAAACTTCCTCGTATCCTCTGACAATGTGTCGTTTTGTTAAATTGTCAAAAATTAGAAAAAAAAATTTTATCGAGGTCCTACATGCACATAAAATAATTTAAACGTCTAAGCCCCAGCAGGTAATATTCTTAGCGACATACGCTTGTTTGTGACATTCGTACTAGTGTAGCGTCATAATGATTTCAGCAATAAAAATATCTAACAGGTAGATATTCGACATTGTATAGAAGAAAATTACTAACACATGTATATATTTGAAGTTACGATATTGCTCCAAATATAATGAGTAATAACTATTATTAACTAAATCTAATTTATAAAAATATAATTAAGTTAGCACCTTACAGAATACGTATCACATTAGTAAAAGTTACTACACCCAAATCTAATTATGTTGAGGTTGACTAGAAATGTTTTAAACTGAATATCCTGTACTTTGATCATACCCTGATCGAATTTCCTCTCAAACTTCGAACTGGACGCTGAAGTTCCCACCCTGTTTACATTATGTGAGACCAAAAAAAAAAACCAACTGCAGACCGACGGAATACAAAGTTAGTATTTGAATGGTTTAAATATCATTCCTAGCTTTGGACTTGTGTTATTTTTTTTGTTATTATAAAAGAAGTTTTAAATGTAACATATAAAACATGCATCTTCTCAATTCTCTATTTTATATCATAATACTATTCCTTAGTGAAATATTCTCTAGTCTCCTGCAATTTAATAATACTTTATTAATAAGCTAAAAAATAAAGGAAACATGAAGTGTTTTAATTGATACAGGATAGTGCACAAGCTCATTTCAACAGACTGCAGTTATATCCCTATTTTTTTATTTTTTTTTAACTTTTGTTAATACATCCATGTTTATATTAATAATATTATTTATATTAATAATGTTTATATCAAACTAAATAATACTAAGACTAGCACGAAATTACGCATTTGTGTGAGGGTATGTTATAAAAAAATATTTTATAACAAAGATATTGATTGTATTGAGAAATGTAGTTAAAGAAAGTTTTACATTTTACTTATGTTATTAACACAACACCAATAAGAATAGCAATCCCGGTTGCAGAGCTATCGATGTATGCAATACTCAATATGTTCATATAATTGTCAGGGAGTCCTCTCACAGCATATTATGTTTCATATAACCTTGTATGTTTGTCTCCCGTATGCATACTGATACATAAGCAAATAGTATAGGAAATTACGATTGGTGAGTTCGTTATTAGCTCGGTTTCATGGTTGGGAAGAGTGAGAGGAGCAGGGGCCGGGAGGGGGGGTGAAGGGGGGATGATAATCGTGTTACTGCTTCGTGTGTTTACGTCGACGCGTTTGACGGTTGACTTGCGTTTGTAAAATGAGGTATTTGTTGACATATATGTTTTGTCGTTTGAAGTTGGAATTGGGTCTGTAGAAGTAGCTCCACCTTATATTATTATTGCTATTAAACTAACCAACGTTTATGTAGCCGTCCCTCTTATTTTATTATCATTATTGGTAAAAGGAATCAAAGCAATATTAAAATTTGTATTTAAATATCCATATTTTCATCGGTTCTGTGTTTTAGTAATGTAAAGAAGTTATTACTTATAAAAAGTCAAAGAGAGTATCTTATAAAATTTGGTTATTAATAAAGTGGAAATCATTTTCGAATTGATGAAAAGAATAAAATTAATATTTCGGATTTACGCACAGTGTAAGACACTCACTTGTCGTCTTCACATGATCACGGTTGCTGAAAAGTAACCGAAACATCGGGATTATGTAGTTGAAAGTAATAAAAAATCGAATAATAAACCCGAAATATATTAGTTTTATTTAAATGTCTCGTGAATATCTAAGATCTCATTTTTTATATGAAAAAAAATTGTAAAAGAATGTAAAACTATTACAAGAATCGTTAAAAATTTTGTATTACGTTTAAAAAAAAATATTTGAAAAAATATCAAATGCCCACAACAATAGGTCGTGTTGTTTAATACGTCATAGTGTCCTTTATTCATCGCTCATTTATCTCTAGTAGAAATTTCAAGAAGTCATGATATTCAGTTGATAATCACTATCATATTGCAGGTCTATACGGACTGTCATTAGCGACAAATTGCTTCGCAATAAACAGTGCAAAGAAAACAGCAAAGAAAAAGAGAAGTTCATTTTAAACTCAACTAGTAAGAGAAAGCAAAAATATGAAATAATCATTTCCCGCAGCTGTCCCATCAGGATGAACCCTTCCAAAAATAAGGTCGAAGGCGATAAGCACACTTTATATTACTGAGAGGCTCTCTCTGGAAAGTTTTAATTATAACTATTATAGATTGCGTCGGTTTGTGGTAATGGTGGCTTTTCAAATATAAAATAGGGGCAAAAAGCGGTCGTGTATGTTCATCTTACTCGATGTTTCAGAAAGGTTGCACATGTCGTGATCATGCACAGACTGTATCTAGATACAGGACTTTGTTATTCCCAGTGTTTTAATACTGTATTCATATTTATTTGAATACAGCGCGGGAGTCAAATTTAATTTTGGCTGTTTTTATCTGACAGTAAGTATAAAAAATATTCTGTCCTTCTTCTGTTTTAGTTAAATTAATAAATAATCATCAAACGTAATAAAGGAATATTAGTTAATAAAAACAATTCAAATAATTACAAATCGTTTCTGTTATTATTATATATAAATTATCTTAATAATGCCTAAGAGTTCTAAAAACCGAAGGGCAATTGACACAGTATGGTTAAAAATCTAAGGCTATAGTAAATCGCGTCACGTTCTCCTATAACGTGGGCGTATAAATGATTATTGCCGTGAAAATGGTCCGCTTGAAAATGGATGCAACGACCTCACTAACTATAGAATTAAATAAATTCTTAAAGAGACGTGTTTTCAACACCAAAGATATATTAAACAAAATTCCATAGATCACTTTAAAGATGTCTATAGAATAACTTGAAGAGGTATTCATTGACATTAAAGCGGTCAACTAGACGGACCAGAATATAATTTCAATTAAATTTAATATCACCTTATGACGTATGAACTATTAAACTTCTGAGACAAGTTTAAGTCGTAAGTCTCCGTTATCGCTGCACGTAATTAAATTTGATGTTAGCACCTAGTTATTACATTAGACTGCAGCGTTTGGTTGTCCTTGAATAGTTCACTATGACTAATAAATATCTTTTATTATATCGTTTGCTTCAATATTAAAATATTAAGATGTTTTTATTTATATTATTGTTAGTTTATGTTGTCTTGATTTGTCATATTTTTTTTTATTTGAAATCTTTTAATAAAACAAAATATTTAAATATCGGTTACTTTGATTTGTATAGACGTTAAGTTGCCGGTATATTTTGATTTTGATTATGAAAATAAGTTTCATAGATTTATATGCTTTTATTTTTAATACTGGAACATCCAGAATTTTTATAAAGACATAACTTTTTACGATATCAGTTAGACAATCGTCACGTACTGAAACCACCTTTATGTAAATACAGGTGATACATCGCTTTTTATACAATATTGGACACCGTTGAAACATTTTGCGTCTCACTCGCATTGAACATTTGTTTTTATAAAGTAATTTTTACTTTTAACTTTTTTTTCTCAGTTGTATTTTATATTGAACATAATAAAGATTTTTTTCAATCGTTAAATAAACTTTCTACGTAATCACTCGCTTATTAGATGTCTGTTCGGAGACGAACTAGCCCAGTTTTATCAGCTGTAAATTTTCACTCATAAATATTCGATGGAGTCGTACGCCCCCGGCGCTTTCAGATTCATAATTTGTCCTCTCAATAACTTAGCTCACTGTTCGAAGCAATAGACTTTGGACTATTAAAAAGCAATAGCCACAAATTTCTCAATGTAGACAAAAACTATATCTTATATATTATAATTATATACTTTTTAGAATTTTAAATTCCAGTTATCTATTGAATTCAAAATGTATAAATCAAAATTGTATTTCATAAAATTTATGAATTTATTTTCAATTCCTATTTAACTCAGTTTTGTTTTTTTTTGTTCCGATTCTTTAAATAGTTTATGTGATAAAAGTTTATGTAAAATTTATTAAAGTGCTATGTTTAAATAAGTTCGAAGACATAAAAAATATATATTGTTTTTGAATATTATAAGAAGTATTTAAATTACTAAATAACCGTTGTTGCTTTACTGTAGCAGCGTTAAGAATATTCAATAAGTTAGAACAATTTTTATTTCTACCAATATTCGATATATTAAAGGAGATTGATCTTTTCAGCTTTACCGAGAGCTAGATAAAAATAAAAGGGGCAACGTCTATCGCGCGTCATAACCCGAGCCATTTCCTTTCGCCTCAATAAAACTTGCAGTCCTGAAATTGTACAGGAATGTCGTTGCATGTCATGCAAGTTTTGCCAGTTTTGAGACGGTTCAGCTGTCAAACTTTATTAGGTTCGAGCTAGGAGAACCGAGCGAATTCGTTTTGTTATAGCGTTATCAATATTAATGTTTCATGTAATGATTCTAGTTCTATCTTAAATATTACAGCATTGGTTCCAGTAGAACCTAGTAAAAAACCTTATCTTCGCTCACACGTAGCGTTTTTTATTTATAATTTTCCAATTTATAATTATTATTCTCAAGGATGAGATGTATATTTCTTCTTGTTCTAAGTTTTTAACTGTTTATGAAATATCAATTTCCTTTTCCGTATCTCTCGTCAATTTTGAGGCAAACCTTAGCGCTTTCCCATTTCCTTTGACTCGTTCACAAAACTATTCGCTAAGTACTTTTGGGAAATTGTTCGTCTGTCGCCTATTACTGTTTGAGAGACAATTTTGAGAAGCCACTTATCTGAGTTCATACGAAAAGCAGGTATACCGTAATCCAGCTTTGTTTCATACTTTTAGTTTCTCAAGTACTCACTCACCCTTTGAAATTGCCAGGTTTTGGACAAAATATTATATATATATACAATATACATGTAATGTTTTTTCAGTGCGTTGTGTAAGTTTTTCTTAACTTTGATTACACTCGTATCATTAATCAATAGATATAGTCTTTTAAGATCTAAAAGAATAAAACATTATGAAAGCACAAAAATCCAACACCAGCGCGACAGCATGTTACTACGGAACCAATGAAATCCTATTAAGTATTATAAAATTGAATCGGTCACAAATTGCAGATGTTTTGGCGCGAGCCTCACGGGCGTGTCCAGCCAATTTCGTTGAGAGCCACTTCAAAGCCGAGGTGGAAATGACGTTCACCAAAGTACCACGAAATTTATCGACCGTACGTGGCTCGTGCTTAAATAAAAACAAACCTGAAGTGTCAAAGTCCATTTTGTTAAGTGTGTTTAGTACTATAAGGGATTTAAATGCTTTTATGAATCAAATATGGACGCTTCTTTGTTAAGGTTTACTTGTCAAAATATTAAAGTAATTATATGATGAGATGAAAAAGAAAAACGATAAGTATTTCATTCTTTACAATTTCAATTTACTTTCATAATTAATACAGATTTCGTAAAAGTACAATTTACCATATTGATTGATGATTTTCTTAAGGATATTTTCAATAAAATGTAAAGAATGAAATTATTTTGGATAAGAAATTAGTTTCAAGTTTCTACAAATATTCTTATTTATTCCATATGACATGAAAATAGTCTTGTTATAATCTTGTTATATATTTTCTTATTACCAGCCTCTTGGAAGTAACAGTACATTTTAGTACAAATTTCAAAATGTATCCAAAACATTATATTGTATAAACGTATTGTTTAAAATAGTAACCTTTTAATAATATTTCACTTTTATTTACATTGTATAAATTGATATATAAAATCCAATATTACAAATATATTATTTACAAATACACATATTGAGAATAAAGGCACTCTAGAGAGATATCGTCCTTATAGAACATATACCAAAAGGGTCTTTATTTACTCTACGATTTTTTACTTTGTGTAAAAATGGCAAATACTCCGTCTCTGCTGGTGATAGGTAAAACTCAACTCTGATCAACAATACCAGAAATTCATTTCCGTAACTCCCTGAAAACTTCTTAAAAGCCTTTGAAGCCAATACTTCTTTGTACATTTATAAGCATATCTCTGTGTTATATACATACTATGAAACATAAAAAGAGTATAGAAGAAAAAAATAAATCACCACCAAAAAGCAGACGGTATACTAGGCTATTATTGCTGATTAACACCTGGAAGTTCTGTTTAATGTATGTTATTGCAGAATAATTGGATTGTAAGAAGTAAATATGAAAGAAAAAAAGAGACAAGGAACGTTCACTCATACTGACGAAATGTTGCTGTTAAAACTTGCTGTAAAATTTCCCTTTTCTTCGATTCTTCAAAAAGGTACAACCCAAGTTTAGAAAGTGACATTTAAACCACAGTCAACAATCTACAGCCATAAAAATACAATTGATTTGCTTACATGCACGGCAGGAAGTGCATGAAATTTTCACCGCGTATTAAAAGTATATATTATCCAATGATTGTTATTCATCATAATTATTTTTTTAAGAGATGTATAAAAAAATGTCTTTTACTATTTTTTGAACTCAATTTTTTTTACTTTATATTTAGTGAA
>DVQP01002725.1:0-11983 GCA_018231745.1 Danaus eresimus
AATTATATGAAAAGCTGAAATATATTCCTCTCGAGTTTAAGTGGTGAGCCGTTAGCGCACAAAATAAAATGTATTCGGCCTACCGTATCAACAATGTCATTAACCCCGTAGTGTGGCAATCAGAGAGTAAGTGGGAATTTCCGCGTCGTTTGATACAGCTCCCAGCTAAATGTTAAGAGCTCGCCAGAAGCACCCCTCTGTTGGGACACACAGCTCAACCGAAATGCAAACGTCAAGTTTCAAGCTTCATTCAAATAACTGGAGTGCTCGGCGGTCAATTTCATAGAAATTTTTGTCTGCTACAACGAATTCATATTTTTAAACCCGAATATTAAGATCCTTACTAGTTTGAATTGTTATATGCGTATAGAATATAATAAGGAAAGTTTTTATTTGCAAATTCGACATATATGAACATAAGTAGTTACCAAAAACCGGTCCTGATAACATTTTTAAAGAACAGCTTTTGTAAATGTACCACATATTACACAAAAAATAAGTTGAGGCCAAAATTTTATTAATCTAAGAAGTAATGTACATACTAACCAGAAATCTAACAAAGACATATTGTTTTCAGGTTCGTATGTCCCAATCAAATACATGGAGCAATAGTTCCGTTTCTATTAATTAAATGCTTCTGTATTGTTGAATCCAGACGTTGGAGATAGTTTTTAGGATTCCATAGAATATCATAATTAATTCCATAAACAGCTTCATTGTTGCGAGATTGTATTTTTATGAAAGGATATGAATATAATATTTAATATGTGTTATTTTAAAGAGTATATATTGAAACAATTCTATTAGTTCTTTAATTTACTTAACACTAAGAACACACAGCGCTAAATTATGAATGTAAACCCTGATGTGGATGTGGATGAAGTGATGTAAGTTTTTTGGACGTACTATCATTAATGAGCAGATTTTTGTGAAACTTTTAGTCATGAAACTCAAATTTGAAAATAACATACATTATTTGTAGAGGACAAACAATCTTTACAATATTGTCCAATAACAGTTTTTAGATTTTAATCGTCAAGTTGTTTAAATTTAAATATGTACAAAAAAAAAATAATTAAGAGATGAGCTTCATTTAAATCTAAATTAACGGCTATATTTTGTTTTTAAGTATTGGAATATTTTGAGGTGATCTTTTGACTTAGAACTATCTTTTAATCGATATTAAAAATGAATGTACATATTTCAAAAACTCAATATCTGGAATAATCAAAACCAAACTTCGGAATAATAATTATATTTCCGACTTTGGATACCTGCATGCTTATTTCATTGTCTGTATTTTTTTGTGTTGTAAAACACCCATAGCAGTAATACCTGTGAAGAGCATTCACATTCAATACGGAGATATGATATTTGTTTTCGAAGATAGCATTACAATTAAAATAAATGTAAATATAGGAAATTGTATATAATTTGTACAGATATAATATGGTTTAAAAAAAACTAAATGTCGCTTTATCGATAAAATTAATAACCAGGTTAAATTCGTCTTCAGACATTATAATTATGAATACTTTGAAGTGCCTCACCACGTACTTGTGAATATTGATATTTTTAATAGTAAAGAACGTAATGCACACTAATAAAAGTTATAGTACACTTGAAATAATTATTTTCTTCCTAAGAAAACAATTTTTTAATATAGCGATGAGATTATTAAAATCGTTAAGGAAAATGTAAATTTTGTTTTTGTATCAAATAGTAGCAATAAAGATGCAAAATATGAAAGTTGCCAATGAATATTACGCAAAACATTTTGTAACTGTAATGAAAAAGTTAAAGTTATGAATTCTGCCTCTCTTAACTACTTTTTAATAAAACTTTATCGAAACACTGCGGGGAGTTTGTTTGGAACTACATGCACCTGTCGTCTAGACTATCGGAAGAAATATTATTTTGTTTTAGAATTAATTTTTGGTATATTCCGACCTTAAGTTTGTGAGATCTAATTTAAATCCCTTTAAAAAAGGGTTTAAGCAGTCGCTTTGATGACCCTCACTATAATTATTCTTTAGTATATATCAAATATGTTGCTTTTCTATTTCAATACTACGTTAAGAACACAATTTATGCTGTTTTATTTTATTGTCAGTACTTTTACTCTAAGTAAAAAAAAACAGTAGAAATATATTGCAACTACTTTTAAATATATTTCATTTTTATAAAACAATCAAAAAAACAGGTCTTACGATACTATGGGTTTATTTCGATAGTAAATTGTATTATTCCATTAACAAATATATTTCGACGTATTCCGCAATTAGTTGACTATAGAACGTTATAAAATCAAATAAAAGCTTTCATCATCGAGGAAAAATAAAAAAAGCGCTATTGTATCTTCGCATTATATCTTCGGGTTATTTTCTTTTCTTGTCGCTATTAATATTCTCAGTAATTAAAAGTTCCTCGTAGAGCCAGAGGATATCAATTCCTATAAGAGTAAGGTACATTTTCATTTGTATCCCGAGGCATATTATAAAATACAGAAACCATTTTCCAATGACCCTCGTTATCAGTTCGATGGATTTTGTTCTTATAGTAAAAATATATACTGCGTTTTATTAACATATTTTCAAAGTTTTTTAAAGAAAAATAAAAAAGAGGTCCAGTTTATTCCTAGGTTTATGTTTATTCTCGGCACTTATTTTATCACTGTTAAATCATTCGAGTGGTATATTTATCTACCTATTCGAATGAATGACAATTACATTTTGATATACTTTAAAATTCTTCAGAATCGTATTTAAAAGACCAAGGTGATTTCCTTAGGTCAGGTGATTTTAAGTCGAGCAGCTTTCAGGTTATAAGAATATTTGTAAGCACTCAACTGAAAATATTCAAGCTTCTTTCTAGCTTGGCGTCTTTCTTTATGCCTTTCACCTTTTTGTAAATAAATTGGATATAAATGGTTTCTGCATTTCATAAACTTTTGAGCGAGGTCCGAAATTTAACATTAATTTATAAATATTTAGATTGAACTATCATTTAAATAACAAGGAATAAATATATTTATTTAGATGACACGAACCAAATTAGTAAATTAAAGAAAACATTGAATATTGTTATCATCTAAATATCAAATGGAAATGGCGTGTAGCTACGTGCGTGGCTTTTCATCGTTTGAACAAAGTCGCCGCGCAACAAGTGACGTTTCATCGGCCCTCCACATTATCTAAGACAACATTTTTTGCTAAAAAAATACTACAGTGCGCATCACTTAATCATTTTGAAGTTTAACGATAGCATGAACGTATAATAGATTAATTACATTTAAAAACAAGTCGCTATCCTTTTCAAAACAATTAATTCGAGTTTATTTACTTCCTGGCACTTTGAAAAGAAAATTGTATTTATTGCGCATGTGCCAGCTAGGAGGAAGAAGGAGGGGAGCGGGATAGGAGACAGTTGTACTCGCTCCGACCAATCGATTAGTCGCATAACGATAGCGGCTTCTTAAATGCAGATGTGTCGTGTACACCAACGTCAGTCGGTGAACAGCCACCGCCGAGACCACTTGAATATGGGTTCGCGTGACACACGTCACCTAGTTCGCGTTTACCATTGTAGTGATCGTATCATTAAGCCCGATTAAATGTCACGTGCGAATGTGAATGTTACTTAGATCGGTTTGAAAATAATTATTAAATGAACGCACTGACTTTTACGGACAGTTTTGAAATTTATCAAGATTTAGATTTTGGGACACTAATAAAGTGTAGAAATAAAATAAATTCTCAAATGGAGTGAACAAAGGGTGGATAATAAAGCTGGAAGGTAATCATCTAAGATTTTGTTCAGATAACGATACATTTATTTTGCTTGCCCGGTAAATTGTTGACAGTTAGGGTCTCTGGGGTCGTAGTATATTTGGAGCGGATGTAATATAAAACGTAATGTTTTGGACCCGTCAGCCCACAATCCCTAACGCATAAATCCTGATTACTATTATACAGTTTCCTTTATTACAATAAATAGCAATGCTTTTTATCCACATCTTATAAATATAGTTTAATGTTAATATAATAAAACTATAAGAAAATTGATTAAGAACGGTTCCAATATAATTTAGCAATAACCATTTTTTTTAAAGAATATTTATGAGGGGTTGTATAAGCAAACAATAAACTTTCTTTCTTATTAATTTGCACGGAAATCGTAGACAAATAAAATCACGTTGGTGAAATTTATGTCTAACGTTTCGCAGCACACATAACTCTCGTAGCAGTCGTAGCACATTGTAGCTTAAGGTTTACCTACATACAACTTATTAATAGGCAGATGTATGTGGTTGTAAACAATGTTGGAAAATTTAAGAACTGTTGTCACCCCATCTGCGATCTCATACCCGGTTTACGGCTCCAATGATATTGAACGTTTTATTTAACGACCGGCACGTGGAATAGCGTGTGGATAGATGGCATACTAATGACGTTATTATAGATTCTCTTTACTGTAAACAAATTTGTTACATTTTTATTCTGTATAAGTGTGATTGCAAAATCCGAATGGTAATATCGACAAATAAAACGTCGGACCTTTGAGGCTTTTTATCGACGTCTGATAAGATTTTTACGCGGGTTGTAAATTTTTTGCGTAAAAATGTTACGATAAAGGTTTTAAAGGAGTTCCTTTCAAAACTTAAATTGAACTTGGAATTCTGATAAAAAACATTATATGTCAGTTATTGAAATAGTCTAAAAATCTATTTTTGTTAATTAAAATTCCATGAAAGTAACATAACATTTTTCAAAATTCGTCACAGCATTCATAAATTATTGTTTCATATTTCAATTTCGTTCGTATAGTTGTGCTAATAGCCAATATTGGAATAAGCTCTCATTTGCACGTTGGCGTTTTTGGCGAGAGATTCAATGTTTTTGATTGAGGATTGAAATAATCTACATAAATGTTCGTTATAGAACATCGAATAGAAATTATATAAGGCTTAAAGAATTTATTATGAGTATGAATTTATGCTTTCAATTATTTCGTCGTGTAAAATGTTATGAAAATGGAATAATACAAATAAGTTACGCCTTAATTAAAAGTATTAATCGTTATTTTTTAATTTACAATTACTTTAATTAAATGGAACTCACATATTTTCAGAAATAGTATTCTCAATTATAGTAACGGTTAAGGTTTTTAATCTTCTTAGAAAACAAGTGTAAGGATTTCAATCAGCCGGTTATTTTTTTATGAAATGGCAGGTTTCCGTCAAAGCGTTATAACTTTTTTTATTAAAATAAAAGAGGTTTAGATAATTTAAATAGAAATTGATACTCGGCTTGAAAGAAACATTTTTTTTTAATCTGACACAGTTTAATAGACATATGAAAACCTAGAACATCACATATTGTTGAAACTTTAATATCAATATTATTGTTAAATATATAATGGTTTTATAATCTCTTTGATAAACGATATATCACCGAGATGTTAATAATTTAGGCAACATCATGTTTATACGTTATAATTAGCACGGCACGCCTTTGAGCTGCAACAGCACTTCCCTTTCAATCTCTTCCCACTATTCCACATATATTTAGAATATCTAAAGAAATGAAGTGCATAGCTAAGAGAATTGTGGAGCGAATCCATGGTCCTGACCGCATCTAATCCTTATCTCGCACTCGGTTTGAGTTTCTGGAACTAATTTCCGATAAATTTCTGCGTTCTCGCGGGAGTAACGAGCCATAGAAATTTATGGCCTTCGAAATGCCGTTTACCTAAGAATTGAGCGCTAATCTTGTGTGAAAGAGTCGCGGCATAAAAGTATTTGTGATATGTGATTTTATATGCCACTTCTTTATGTAAGAAATGTGATAAGTATTGTCTTACAAATTAAGAGTGAAATAAGATTTCATAAAAATTAAAGTATTAAAAACTTACATTATTAAAGTTTGTAAAAGACGGTTATATTTTTTCAAAAGGAATATTTTATTTTGACTCCAATCTTATAACTTGAAAAATAATTTAGTTCATGAACTCTTTAATCACTTATTGGTTTTTTTTTACTCAGTAGACTGAAAAATATGTAAAGTAATATTCGTCATATTCACTATCATCTCTTAAAAAAAGTATAACAATTAAACATCTTAATGGATGTTTTACTATTAATTACAATGGATTGTAATATATGTCATCAACCGTTAGATCCTAGTTTTAACAGCAAATTTGGCTAATTTCCATATAAAATTAAAACTATAAATCAATTATAGAAATAGACACTCAAAGTGCAATAACAGCAATGAATGTGACGTTTATCGTCTCTCAACTAAAACGTAAGTTTCCTTTTAATATTATTAAGGCACTCTATACTTGTGCTCCGCTTTGAGTAAACATGTCAGTTTTGGCTCGACTCGCTCGCTTGTAGCCAACCTTGGATATAATCGTGAAAATGCTTCCTCTGCCCAACTCATGCGGGATTATTTACCTGTATCTGATTCTTTGTCTATTTTCGCTTCAGAAACTTCGCTTTATTTGCTCTGGTCGATTGGTTCATTCTGCCATAACAAATGTAAGGAAGATATTACTCGTTTGTTCAGATTAGCTTCCTCGCGAAACAATATCGTTGGTGATTTATTTTTACAACAATATGTGTTATTGTATGATATAAGTTTTATCAGTATTATCTGATGATAACATAATAAAGAATAAACACGAACAAATTGGAGATAAGAAACGTTTAGACATATACAGATCCTAATTAAAAAAGTAAAATTTTAAACAAAGATTGTGACACAGAGTTATAATTTGCTTGAATAACAGAAATGTTTCTTTTATTATCATTTCTTCATAGCTTATAGTGTTCTAAAAATTTATATAGGACATATTTCTCACTTTAATTATATGAAGTTGCTTTGAGAGTAATTAAATTATAAATTTTATATAAAGAATGCTTCGTTGATTCCTTACAACCAGCGACTGCAATTTTAAGTCAAATGCATTATATATTTAAAGTGATCGACGAAGACCCAAACAAGATGCAGTCGGAACATAAATCTTGTTAACGTGATAACTTTTGTTCCACTACGGAGAGACCGGAGACGCAAGACAGACATGACATCGTGAAAAATGTTCAAATAAGATCCCATAGCTAGCTTTAAACCGCATTCATTATTTAATACAATCTGAAAAATTGAAAAAACCTTTAAAGTAATGAAGTCGACTCTGAACGTAAATCTGCTTAATGTGACGACGTGAAAAATGTTCGAAATGCGTTCTTTAGAATCACTTATTTACGAAGAATGAAAGGAAATAAATTTTATATTTTCTTTCGTCCTCTCGCAAATTGTTTCATAAAATATTAATTCATATTTGTCTCCAACGATTTTGAGTGTGGTATTAGAGGTTAGTCTAATTATGGTTCTCTAATGATAACGAATTTTTAGTGTTTTAACGTACTTATTATTAAAATGTTGAAAATATATATATTCACCAAACATAACTTATAAATTCATTTTATATAAAACACTTCCTTATTCTATTTGTATTATTCTAACATTTCATAGATTGTGTACATTGCAATAATCTGACCCTATAAAATAAACATCGTCTTGGATTGCTCTTAAGTTGATCCGTTATTTATTTTTTGTAGAAAATAATAAGCTTCAGCTTTGAAGGATGAAGATTAAGGCTTATACTTTGAACGGTTCAATGAAAAGTAAATATTTTTTACATGTTAAATCTTCGGTTTATTTTTTAAAAGTCATCAAAGTATATATTAAATATCTATGATGTATTTGTTATGAAGAAGATGTTTAATTTCTGATATGTATTACTCGTAGATTGGCTAATATTTACATATAATATGTTTAATGACTTTATATCATATGTGTCAAAACTTCGACGTTAAATTTCCAAGAAGTGGAAAGAAATGTCCCGTTTTCTGAACATTTGTAATGGGAAGTGTCCAGATTAAAAAATATTAAGGTTTACTTTATTACAGGGAGGAGTCGAAACCTCGATGTAGCGTTGTCATAATGGATCAATGGGTGACGGCGGCGAGCTCGCTGTTGGCTCTCCTACTGTACTACAACACTTTGGATGCTGGATTCGTGTACGATGACAGGTAAGCTATAGTAAAACATTTTAAAAAATTACAGTCAACATATTGCCAGAAGAATCTTATTACTATAACGTGAAATTGGTCGAATGTACTATGTACACGTCATCTCACAGATGAATGACAAAATGTAGAAATTTAATAGAAACTTATCTTGCATTAAGTTTTAACATTGAACCATTTTATCGCTTTAATTTAAATATGAATAAAAAAAAAATTATACACGAGCACGTTTTTTTAAAACTTCCGGAATAATGCGTTGTAGTAGTTTTATATTCAACTTTATGATTTATATGGATTAAAAAAGAGATATAAAATAGTAAACTGGTGAAAAAGTAAACGACTGACAACAAATTTTGATAATTTAAACCAAAAAGATTTATTGGCTATTTTTTTATAGCAAAATGCCTGATTTTCTTCTAAATTTTGTCAATAAAATAAGTCAAAATAATTATTAAAAGAAACTGTCATTTGTACGTAATGTACATGTAATGCGGTACTTTTTTATTGTGTATAAACACTTTTAATTACTTTATCTTTATTAATGTAATTGTGTTATTTAATTGTAAATTTCTAACTATAGGACATTACAAAAATTAATAATAAAACTTTACGTTTAAATAGGTTCTAGAGCGAAAATAGTTGAAAATAAATAATAGCAAATATTATGACCCAAATTAAAAATTCATCTTGTTAACTTTTTCTTACGTAAAAGAGGATCTATAAGAATTATTATCTTAATTAATAAATAAATCTTCGAATGCCGCAAAATCATATATTAGAAGACGGAGTGCATAAATAATAAGCCATAAAAATGTTGAACGGTTGAAATTACTGAATAATTAACAATGATCGTAAATAATAGATATAAAAAGGGAACTTTATGCAACTGTATCTATATATATAAGTAGGGTTAAAAAATAACGTAACAAAACATTAAATTTAACATAGAGAAATATTTGAAAATTAAAACGCGATTGCTTATAAGCAACGCGAAAACAAAGAAGGAAGATTAAATAAACGAAATTGTCTGAGGTATATTTTGCTTCCTTTATTACGGCGAACCTAGGACTCTAACTGCTTTTTTTAAATCCTGGTTTTTATTTGTTTCATATTTATTGGACAACCTATTTTTAAACACCAAAGTATTATTATTTTTGATAACAAATCATAAGTCACGTATATTAAATATTCTTTCAGTTTTTTTTAAATAAAATAATATTGTTGCATCCGTACACAAGCATACATACAATGTTCCGTGCTTCGCTGCTAGATAGTTAAAAACGAAATTAATAGGAAACTTTGTACAAAACAAAAACCAATTTTGATAATACCGGAGGATTGTGAAATTTATAATGACGAACATCGTTACTGTAAAGTTGATCTAAGTGGATGACAATGAATCTAAATGTTTGGACGACCTCTGGTACCTAGCGTTAATTACTTTAGTTAACAATGCTATTGATTGGAACAAAGAGCGCTGGGGACGTGATAAAACAACGAAAAATGAACTATGATTCCGATTATTTGTTGGAGTTCTTTCAATTTTTATTTCTGTTTGCAATTTTTTTTGTGATTTATTTATAGTTGTTTCGGATGGTTACTTGTGAATTATTTAGTATAGAAACATTGTTCTAATAAAATACATGTATGTTATGCAAAGGTTGGACACTTGGAAATTATTAAACGGTTTATGAACTTTATAAAAATGAATATGATTCATTAAACTATCTCTGATCATTGCCGTATCTTGTGCTTTATGTTTATATCATATAATATAAGACACGGTCTGATAAAATTATTCTACAAATTTATTGCCAAGGATCCTAAGAAAGGTTGAAACATACCAGACTTTAATTAATAGCCGCCAAAGGGGAAATCGATATCAACTCAAAAGCATTAACTTTTAGATCCCGAACAGTTCTAAAAATATTTTGGCTGAAATTCTGAAAAACCAATTTAAATACCTTCAATAACGTGAAAATCGGTCGTTGAAATACAAAAGAACTCACAAATATATTTTATTTATTTAATTGGAACCTTTTTATTTCTACACAATGTTGTATGAATAAAACCTACGGCTAAATACTTCAAACAGAAAATCTGACTGAAAAACCAAAACAACAGGAAAATATTAAAATATTGAGAAAAATATATATAGATAGTGTAAATGATGATGATGAACAAAACCTGTAAGATAAATGTGAACAGTGTTTTTAATAACATAATGACATCATTTTCTAAGTTGATGAGTTACCTGAGTTTACCTTAATTTTACCTGAGTAAACGTAAAAAAATATATTAATGGGTATACATAGACTTAAAAATCAATAAACTACATAAATGAGTTGAACCATTTACAATAATACTTAGAAAAAAAATGTACTATTATAATACATATTTAGGAAGACCTAGATTTTAATTAATTTTATATTACATTTCACTCACAATTTCATTGAAATATACACCACATAAAAAGCTGGTACTTTAAAATAGAATTCACACGTAATTTTTTGGGCGAAATAAATTTATTATTTATTTTTATCTATAAAATCCAAGATGTTAAAAGGCGGTCAAGGCTTAGATTACTATCACATTGTGGCCTATTATAAAATGGATTTTAAATCTTATAAGTGTTAATTTTATCATATCTGTTGTAATATATAAATATTAATGAACTCAATTTAAATCAATCAGAGTAATTTCATCGACACCTTTGAAGTACGTCTCACCCTCTGTGTAATGTCCTTCTACCGATAACCCTCACGATATGTATGGAAAATTATATCACAAATAAAATCTACCTCCGCCATTTATATGATTTCGCGATCTTTGAAGGGAAACCAAAACCTCATATAGCGTTTTATTTATGGAATCGTCGCATTAGGTTGAAAGTGAAAATTTTTTGAGCGGAATACGAGAAATAATACATAAATTATTATTTATTTATATAAAATACCTACCATGATAACAGAATAAAATTATTGGCAGTTTTAAAAGTTTGATTGACTATATTTTTAATATTTAAACAACATTGAGATGAAATTTCCCAGTATTTCATGGATTCAACGTGCGGTTCCCGGGCCCATCGTCTTGCAGGGAGCTATAACCGTGCTTGGTTCTTGCGACCCAGGTGTAGGTTTAAGGGGCCCTTATCTAACCAAGTCAAACGCTAATGTCCAAGCTCTTCTCCTTACCTAACTTAATTTGAAACGAACCTACAAGGACTGCTATCGAAATACGTTCTAAAATAAATGTATATTAGTTCTGGACAAGCCCAAGTCTTTCAGCAGATTCTAGATAGATTTAGCTTTAGACCTTAATTCTACCTCGTACAAATTTATGACGAACCTATTCCTAGAGAGTCCGTTAGTGAGCTTAAAATTCAAAAATATGAAATTCGGTATTGAAGCCGACGCTTAAATATCCTCTGGGATTTTGTATTGTTTCTCATACATAGCCATCACTGTAGTCCGATCCGGATACGTTTTAGGAATAGAATAAGACTTGACGTTTAATTTCAAAACCCTAGCGCCTTCTTACACAAAACCTATTAATCGCATGTTTATGGTGATTTTTTTGCGCTTTTGCTACTGAAAGACTACCCGCTTCACGTATGATATTTAGAAACTTGTGTTCAAAATGAGCATAGGAAAAAAAGGATAAAAAAAAAAACAAAACAAGCTAGATTGAACCTGTAACCGTCAAATAACGATTATCTTAGTATAGAATTTTTTACCAGGTAACCCGTATCTACTACTGGCTACTAGTTATCATGCATTGAATATTTATGAGTCGTATAGAAAACTTAATTCAAAGAGTATTCAGCGTACAATAGTTTCATTGACAAAAAGCTGTAACTGGAAAATATAAGATATTACGCTTTGAGCATGT
>DVQP01002726.1:0-11982 GCA_018231745.1 Danaus eresimus
TATATATATATATATATATGTGTGTGTGTGTATATATAACTTGTTTTTAAGGAAGCGGTCAACAAAAGTTACATCGTTAATTAATTGATTATCTTTTATCGGCAATGTAGCAATTCATATATTCAATATATTTATCTATATTTTCAGTGACACAACATTTTTAAAAGAACTTTAAACATTTCTAAGTTGAGAGTTTTAAACACAAATATTACTCATTTTGTGGTATGTAGACTTATTTACACATATCTGATTAAAAACTGTCATTTTAATTACTTAACTTTAAAACCAATTATGGTTTTCAGGTTTTCCATAAACACCAAAATAATTAAAATCTTAGGTTAAATTTAAAGATCGTAACAAAATATAATATATAGGTATGCATTTCCAAGGTTAATTAGAAAATATTGTTTTGTCAAATTGACGAGAAAAAACGCTCTGTATATATTAAGAGCGTAGTCGTGATGATAAGTATACTCATTCCTTAATAAAAAAAGTGAAAAGAAAAGGCTTAAAGTGTAATTAAAACCCAATACATAGAGTATTTAATGCAAGATGACCCACTACTTTTTTCTTTTTGACCTTCTGTTTTTTATAGTTTACTTTCACGCAAAAACCTCACACACTACATGCTATCTTTGCAACCGGTTTAGAGGCCAAGATACGACTTGACTCATTTATTGTATTTATAAATTTTGTGGGAGGAGTTATTACCCGCGCCCGCGACCTTCCCACTTGAAGTTGCGTAAACGCTTGTAGGAATAAGACAGCAATACATGTATTGAATCAATAAACAAAAAAAAGGAAAGAGCGAGACAGCGATCATTTTTTAAAGTTTACTAGGCTAGAGAATGGGGGCCGATTGAAGGCTTCCCTTCATTAATAAGCTATTAGATTACGTAATGTCACATGGACCGATTGGTAGGCCATAGGGAATCCCAATAAACGCTGCCCCCACTTCCACTTGGATGGCTGTTCGAGATTCAAAAGAAGCCCCTTTGAGCTCACAAAACAAAACGGGCGCTCAAAAAAGACCCTGCTCTAATTCTCTTTACGATCTCCGATTTCAATTGCTCCTTCAGAAATTTGAATGTAGGGAGGGATAAAGTTTTGTCACGTAGGGTCGTCGATAAAATTGTATACTAAGCACACATAAAATGCGGGCTCAACTCATAGGTACCCCATTAACAAAAGTACTAGTAAGGGTAATATCAAAACGAAAGATGAAATTGACAAAAAGGATAGAAATATTAATGTCAAAGATCATCACTACTTCTAAGAGCCTCTCATTTTAAACATTGTTAATATATTGTCAGCAGTTCGTTTTTTACTGGATTATTTCAATCGATAAAAATCTTTAGACCATCTCGAACCCTTTAGTTCGTATATAAGACAACACAATAGTTTTTTATCACCAGTCGTGCTCGTATGTATAGTTTTTGGGTACTATTTTGTCCCCTTCCTAGTGTGTTTCGATATAGATCAGTTTTTATACACCCATTATTATGAGGTATTGTGCAAAAGCTTTAGGCAAGATAAGATTTCTGATATGTCACCAATGTCTGTATAACTTTTTATTTGTTAAAAATGAGCTGTTAGACTTTGAATAAAACACGTTCACAGAATATAAAAATCCCACGAATGGATAAATATAAAATATTTGTTGTACAATGAAAATTAAAGCAAGCATCAGAATGTTGTCTCCTGTTGGTAAAATAAACATAAATGTACATTATGTGGCTAGCAACATAAAATGTTTTATGATTTTCCCACAAGATTCATTTTGTTGGGTCAGCAAGCTCTTAAGAAGCATTCAGAACAATTTGGATCCGATTACATGTCCGAAGATTGGATATATTGCTTGATTGTTTGTCTTACCGCCGTTTCACTTGTTTACTTACTTCAACTAATGTTTTCTCCTTTAGTGGTTTTAGGACGATCTCAAATTACTAGTAGCACACACTTGGTCAAAACAAAAGTATGACTCTCGAATACAAAGTACATTAGGTAAACGAACGAATCAACTTTAAAACAATAAAATTGGCAATCTTCCTAGATTTTATAGCTTCTTAAACATCTCGTTATAGAATTTTGTTATTGAAGTTCTAAAAAAAATTTATAAATAATTATCTGTTTTGTAAAATAAAATAAATATTCCAAAATTTAACCGATAAAGTGAAATTAACCTGTAACCATAATTTATTTTCTTGTACTTTATTATAAACGTATGCAATTTTAACTCTTTACTCTTGTATATTATATTACATAGGTATGCAATTTTTTCTAAATATTTGTCGTTAGCTAGAAAATATGTCTTTTCTTAAATAACTTAGTAAAGATGTACATGCAAATGAGTATTGCACAAACTCACGTTTTTTATTTCGAATACTAAAATTTTGTTACAATATTCTGTTAAATTAAGGTTATGTTTCAATCTTTCCTTAATATCTTGGCATCATTATAATTCCTTCTGTATATTTATATCAAATTTGTAGCATTTGCTCACCTTTCCTCTAAAATACGCTGTATTTTATACTCATAGCAGAATTATATCGAATTTCTTTTACACTCGATTTACTTTTTTTTTCTTGTTCTCTGGTTTGTCACCTATGCTCGGATTACAGTGTAAATAGTTTTTGCACCTACATAGATTTAGATGGGCTATCAAATTACGTTTAACCACCAAGGCTACAGTCAGATAGAAGAAATGTCTTACAAACACAAAATGTAGGCTAAGAAATTTAATGACTGATTAGTAGAATTTATATAAAGTGTTCCATAAAAAAATATATATACTCTGTTAGCAATTAATCACAATTTTTTAGGTGTGAAAAATAAAAAAAAATGTTTTTAAATAAAAACGTTTTGACTTTTATATATTTTGAAACACTTTTGCAATTCAAAAATAAAACTGCTATCCAAACAGTGGTGCCTTTTTCCATAAAAAAACGGACTGGAGTTATGTTTACGTTAAACTTTCGACAGTGCAAATACAATACAAATCAAATGAACGCCAAATTAACTTTTCGTCGACAACAAAAAAGTCGGTAGCGCATTGCAGCTGTATAGTAAGACAACTGATGCATTTAAAAACAATATTTGCTTGGCAATATACAATAAAAGTCTGTAAATACAGACAGCAATTACTACACCGGTAACATATTTGTTTAGGACTGAGAAATTGAAGTGTTTTCGAGCGTGCCAAGACATTTCGTTCGTGGTATTCCTTCGACTCCCGTATACAACTCTCCTTAGAGTCGCCTACTATTATGTCGTTGAAAATCGTACTTATGTATTAAATTATATGGTTCAAAATAAATAGGTAATATTGTAAAGCGAAGATGTCATATGAACTGTACATGTAAGTACGCAGCCCATAAGCCCAGCATTCGATTGTGTAAATAATACTGGAGTAGAGACAATAATGAATCGAACAATCGTGTGGTAGGTATAATGTGTTTGATTTATTAAACGGTGCTTGGGGATTCCAGATTTATATCACGTAACTGGTTTCAAATTGGTGTGATGTATTGTTTAAGATATGTATTGATTTATGAATAATAAATGACTAGACATTTGATTAATAAGTCATACATCGCGAGACAGGTAACTAGATATCGGTAAGTGCTACGCATCGAAAAACTCAGTCCCGATTATTATCATCTTCCTTAGTATCATATTCTCAAGGTGGTCAATAATCAGGTGCTACTAAACTGAACCGACTTATTTTACATATCGTTTCTAAAAGCGTATGCACATTGTTCATATACTTATTAGTTAGAACTGTTTTTATCTTACATATTTTCTATTAAAATTTTAAATATTGGTTAATATTTATTTATTATTTTAAAATTCTAAACATAAGATTCATGTACACCAACCTATGAGACGAGTGATTCATGAGACATAAATCCTCAGTCTATTAAGTCACTTAACATCCATATGTTTTGTGGACTTGTATTCTTGAGGAATGTCGTCTGGATCAAATAAACGGGGAGGGATGAATTTTGTTACAACATTGTTTGAGAAATATGTTTAATACGCGTACATTTTCTTAATCCACTACAAAGTAACATGCTATGAATTTCTTTATTTTTATTCATTTATATTATGACAAAATAAAATGTGTATAAATTGAAATAATATTTGCGCTCTTTTTAGTTTACGCGAGGTTTTTAGATTTTTTTGTTAAAGACTAGTTTGATAATAAGCACGTTTATATACTTCGTTTTATAATATAATGTATGGTCTTTCATTGGAATATTTCCGTGTATTCAATGAAACAGAACAAAAGTTTTAATCCTCTAATATTTTAAAATAACAGTTGAATAGTATATGTTTCTCGTTTAAAATTAATAAATAGTTGAATTCTAGTTTATGGTCTTAAAATTGAAATAAATGTCGCTCAATAATTAGTATTTAACGAATAAAACAGAAAGCCAGGAAAATGTAGTCTGATGGCGGGCACGCCAGCTGTTGTGGTTTTCAAATTTCGACGGAACTAAAAGCTTCGGCTGGAGTTAAGAATTGTTTACTTCAATCATTTCAAACATTATATAAAAAGTTATATATTTTATTATTATTTTCTATTTAATTAATGAAAAGAATGTTTTGTTAAGTAACTCGTCAGAATACAGAATTTAATTGTTAAGTTGAATCTTATTCCATAACTTATAAGGACTTTCTTTGTAATGTGTTTAAAATTTCAAAGAATTTGAGTCAATTCAAATATAGGATATTGGAAGAGTTAGCATGAGTTATGTGTTGTTAAATTGTCATCGTTCATTATTAATTAGCTTATTTCAATGATAATTCTGTTAAAAGAAATATACTTGTCATTCTTTTTCTTATATTTTGACATGTCATACATAGTAAAAAAAGGAACATGACATGATTATTTCAGAAAAAGTATGTAACATTATTACTATATTTTATTCAACGGGAACACATTTAAAATAAACATGCACAGTAGAAGCTACGGAAACAGTACGTGTATTGTGTACGTATGTGTATTTGAAAGTACTATACGGGGTGTAGAATTTAAAAATATGCTTCTTACGATACAGAATTCTTGAACAGTATTTTGCAATGAATTTCTAAAATCTGTTTTGGTTAGACTCGGCTTTATTTTACATCCTTTAGAGCTGAATTTTAGCTGCGGAGTCCTTAATCATGAAAATAATAGCTTTCGCATATATATTATACATTCATGATCACACTCTACCTCATATATTCCACCCCATTTAAACCATACACCATACCATTTTTATTACTTAATAAACATATATCGAATAAGTATTATATAAAAATGTTATTCACATTGCAGTTATTTTTTATATTATATTTATAAATCTATACATACAGAAGTTTTAGTGTCATTGAAATTATTATGGTATCTGGATGTCAATTTCATACAGATTTGATTATTTATAATGTTCCAAATTTAATATTTTCTTTAAAATATTTATATTGTATATATCAATAAAAAAGTATAAGTAATAAAAAATCTAGTTACCCAGTTCATCGATCATAATTTAATTCCTTTTTAATGAGATATGAGATTTTCGCGAGTCATTTAAATAAAACTTACATATTTTCGGATTTACTACGCGATTTTTTATTACTATAAAACTACATAATCCCGACGGTTTGGTTACTTTCTAGCAACCATGATCACAGGCAGATGAGACATTCACATCTCATCTACCCGTCTGAAGATATATTAGTTTTATTTAATTCCTCTTTGATCTTTTTGCAGTTTTCTGAAATTAAATTCTAGAGAATTTCAGATTTAGTGTGTTTTTTTGTTACTATCGTTCATTTTTTTAAAGTTTTATTTGATGATTAGGATATATATTTCTGTTGATTTAATTCTATTATTATAAATAGTCAAACAATAGCATACTTAATAATTGTATAACTCTTTTCATCAGTTTAGTAGCAAACATTTTCAAAAGTCTATTTTAGTTTATGTACAACTGCAGAAGCTTATTAAGTATTTATGTATTTTAAATGTATTTAGAGATTACAAAAAGCATGAAATGGACAATTTCTCAAGTATTCATTTCATTGTTTGCAAAAAAAAGTTAATATTTTGAATAACACCAGTTCAAAAATATTTAAAATTTTATATAAATATGTTAATTTAGAAAAGGTAATATGAAAAAGAGGTGCCGGAAACATTATTATAAATACCAAAAAACCCCCTAGATAGGATGATCTACATTTGTTTATTTACTTTATTACATATTTTTGTAACATTCAGATTAATTTAATCTTCAATATTTTGGAAATTCTCTCGATCCTGTTCAGCAAAATATATACCGAAATATTACATCAGTATTTCATGTATTTCATGAATGAAAATTTTTTCCCTACAAGCGTCACTTTTACTTCGCTTTTATGACCAGAGTGGAAAACGTTAGTCATAGAAAAGTTGCCAGCATTTTATATCTTATTATCAAGACAGGAAAATTGTTATATAACAGTCTTGAATTCCTATTTTCTTGAACATGAATGGGAATCACGGAAACACTATTGTTGTGGAAACGTTCTGTTGGAAATTTATCATTGCTTACGACTAAATTAAATTTAAAACGAGTATGCTTAGATCCCTTCTAATGTCATAAATGAAATAACCCAGTTTTATTATTATTCAAGATATTTCTTCATGTTCTAACTACAATACAACAGTAGTAGTATTATTAGGGGTAAAGAGAAAAAGGCCTCGTTTCTCGTCCAGAAATATATTATTATTTAATAAAATGTTGCGTCATGAAATGATTATTAATATTATTTTAAATATATGTGCACTTTTATTCGAAACCATTCCTTTACGTATCCTAGATTTCGATTACAAAGCTCTATTATTGCTCTTATTTTAATTCTTTTTTGTATTTTTTTTATTCAATGTACGCTTTGACCCTTTGCGATTAAACCAACACTATTGTCAATTACAAAACCTACGTACCAGGTACCCAACCCACCAATTACGAAGTATTGTAAAAAATCTTTGGAGACATTTTGAATGTATTATTTCAATAACAGTTCAAAATTCGACCTTATTCCATTGGCATAAGAATAATATAATAGCTCAGTCATTTCAAACAATTGTGCGTTTGTCCTTTGGATTGTCATATGTCGTCGCTATTGTGATGTTTACATCAATGGCTAAAGCTTTTTTGTTAGTACGTTTTTTAGTTATTTATTGCACCTGTCTCTAATTCCGGAATACGTGCATTTGATGTTTATTTTCACACGGTGTATTAAAGTTGTCTTAAAAATATATAAATAGCTTTCCTTTTTCTTACATGATGTAAAATTTATTATTTAATAAATATTTCTAGACATTTTTTAGAATTCAGAGTTCCAATTAGTTTCCACTAAGAGACAGAAATCATAAAAAAGCTTTTAAAATGTCCTCAGATTTTTGAATCTTTCCAAATAAGACTTACCGACCCTTTTCTTTGCTTCCATCAAAAGAGATGTCGTAATCATAATCAGAACAAACAGATGTTTATGTGTCTACTTAATAAGGTGAGGAAGCCATTGTTTTAAACTACAGTATTAAAATTTTGCAAAATTAAGTTACGTATTTTGTAGAAACGAGATAAGAATTTAAAATTGTGAGTCAAAATGAAATAGTATTCCTAACGAAATATATCGCAAAAACTTGGTCCTTATCAGAACAAATTTATTAACAATGTAGTTTAATATTTAGTTATTAAATACAAAACTTATTATCTTAGAGTTTTACAAATAATTTAATAACGATAATAATATGGAAGATGAATTTAAAAGACAATTAAATAAAATTTGATCAAATGCCTTATCTAAAAAGACATTAGAAATCTGCATTTTTGAAGTCATGTAAGTAGATTAACAAGCAAAACAATGTAGTTTCATGTGATTAAAGTTTTTTCCTGACAATGTTACAGAGAACTAAATTAAACCGAGACGAGACAATGGTGATTTAAAAATCCAACTATATTATTGATTTAAGTAGTTAGAAAAGACAATCTAATTATTATGAATGGAATTTTCAACGAATGCGATATTCGCTTTTGAAAAATAATTGAATAAAATTGTTATATAATATATAATCCAAAAGTCAAACTGTACTCATATATTTAGAAGGGATATAAATGTAGCTTTGTAATTACTACTGAATTAGCATCTCTAATAGCAGGCTTGTGATTAGGCATTAGACGATCAAATGATACAGTGGTATCAACATTAATTTATGGAAATTTGATCAGTGAATTATAGCATACCCATATAATTATCTAACTATCTGTTGCCTTTTCCACGCCGGTGCTAAACTTATATGTTTATATAACATTCCAAGATATGTTCTATCAATACAACCATATTTCATTGAAATCCGTCAAGTAAGCGGAAATTACAAACACCTATGCTGACGTATACAGAATGACACGATAGTAACAGCTTTGATCAATCGAAATATATTAAGTTAACCAGAAATATTTTAATAAATTGTTTTATTAAAAGCTCCTCGTCTATATTTAATCTTATGTTGTCATGGTGATTATATCGTTTCGCTTTACAAAAGTGTGTGTTGTTGTAAAACAAAAACCTATGAGTGACTAATTTAAAAAGTAACTAAAATTTACAAAATGATTTGTGTTAGTTTTTAATGCAATCAATTATCTTAACACTTTTATCGATGAAATTAGCGATGGAAGTTTAAACATAAAACTTTTACGGCTTTGCGTTCATTTAAACGGGTATTTTCAAGGTATACATAAACATATCTTCTACCTTTATTTGAGCTATAGCGAAATCTCTACAGTTAAAGTTTTTTTCTGTCTATTATATTTTCTAATTTGGACACTGAAAAATTATAAATATGACTTCTATATAATAGAATAATACGGAACTGAATAAATAACGTTCAATACAACAATGCCATACGTTAGAGAAAATATAATATTGATTTTTTCAAATCCATTAACCGGACTATAAAATTAAGAAACATTTTTATAGGAAAAATACGTTTTTAGTATTTCTTTCAAAAGTTAAGTCATATATTATTGGCGTTAGAAAACTTAGCAATAAAAATAAAGTTATAATCTTAAAATAAAATAAAAGATAAAAACATCTAATTATTTAGAATTTTATATCAACTCTTTAAAATTTTATTAAATTAATTTATTTTTTATCACTTTATTTAACATTTCATCTCTTTTTCTACGAGAGAGAAGATATATTTAAAATATAAAGAAAATGGTTACCAGTCGGTATTTGAATCAGGTTGGGATTCTGGAACGACGAATTGAGAAATGAACCTACAAAATTCGTATTCTCATTTGAATAGAATAAAGCCCGTCCCTTTCGAATCTTGTTTTATCTTATGTCCTTCTCAATGTCTATGTCGGAAGCGCGATCATTTATAAATGTCGTATTTATTTCTACACAATGGCCGCCACCTTATTTCACATGGACCCCTCACTAATTAAAAAAAGAATGACGAATAAAACCAGCGATTTTTATCGCTCGCCGAATCATATATCCGTTGAAACCACGTAGGCGTTCTCTATTACACTTCCTTTTCATGCATACAATAAAACTAACGCTCTATCTCCCTCGTACGTCCTACCGCTTTTTTTATTCATTAAATCAGCTCGTAATTGTTTATAATTATAATTCATTTAAATTTGGAAAGAAACGCTGCCGCGTCTTCGTTTTTGATTTTAATGGGATTGTGAGAACTTGATACTTCTGGATTCAAATTATTCCGACCGACTAAAAATTACTTTAATATTTTTATACGATTATAAAACTTGTTCTAAGATGTTTAATTTCTATTTTAGGATGTTACTGATGGTACTGATGATGTTAAGCACAAAAGATTAACTTAGAATGTTAAGTTGAAAGTCGTAAATCGAAATCAAGAAGTTGATGGTGACAGTGTTTTTGTTTGAACCTTACTTGTTTCGTGCCGATAGCACTTTACAGACTTAATTATTGTTATGGCCGTCTTGAAGATTAAAGTTTTGATGGCGTGATAATTATCATAATTGTTATTCATTTCTTTGAACCATGGTCTTAGAGACTTTGTCCCGTCTGTTAGACACATATCTTGGGCAATAAAGATACGAAAATATTTATTGGTAGTGTAATTAATTTCCACGACTATTATCTACGGGTCTTAAATTCGAAATCTAGAGAGGTTTACTACATGAGTTATGAATGGACAAAAATATATGATCATTTATTACGGTTGATGAACTTGAGATACTTAAGATCCACATTTTTTTATTCGAAGGCAAGTATTTTTATTAACTTGTGTAATCAAATGATAAACACACATTCAACATTTTTTTTCTATCAACAGATATGATAAACAACGATAAGAAAAATAATAAGGTGTCTACTTACAACGAATAGCGTCTTACTAACTTATTATTTTTCCTTTTATTTTTTATTACCGTAGAATAAGAAAACGAATTTGTAATTTCGCACGAGTATAGCTATATTATGTCTACTGAAACGTGAAAGATAATTTCCTCTTTCCAAGTAAGACTTAAATTTAAATTACCGCAGATTTACTCATAGGAAAAAGCAATTATGTAAATCATATTTATAATGTATCATCCCACATAAAACAAAGAACTTAATAAATATCACATAACTGAAGCTTGATGTCGGTATGAATATTAATTGAGCACTAACTTATCATACACGCTAGTAGACCAAGGAACACCGTAAAAGCCATATTCAGAGGATCAAATACATCTTGCTAATAACACGATGCCTTATTAATATGCATGACGCTATGCTTGTACGCTATAGGTGCTTCACTTTATAGAGAAACTGAGAAAATCCAAATCTTAGATACGAAATAGGCGTTTGTATCCATTAATATTGTTATAACAAATTTTACTTTGATGTTAGTAATTTTATTTTAATTATGTGTAAAGTGGAGAAGTCCTTATAGCGACTTAAATTTCATATACAAAATGTTGATTATGTGATATTATTAAAAGATAAAAGAATCTCCAGTTTAGAATCCTTATAAGGTCATGTTTTTCTTAATAATCTATCCTAATAACTATGCAAAATAACAACTACATGCCGTATGGCGTCATAACAAACGAAATCGCTTTCAATCTTGTTTGTTCTTCAAAGCTATTATTAGGCGGTGTCTTGTTAACGTTTTCCGTTGCTCAGGCTTTAAATTAAATGGGAATTGGCGCCTGACTAGCCGTCAAACCACAGCATACAGTTATTAACAATTCCGGTACCGAAAATATTTTACTTCCACCTTCTTATTAAAGTTGTTTCGGTGTTTCTGTTCTGTCTTATCCAATAGAAAGAATGAATAGGATAAGCCTTCGCGGTATAACGTGTATTTAAAGGCATCACATTTCAAAAGATAAGTTTCAGATAAATTTTATTTACATCTTTCAATATTAAAGACTCTTTAAATCAATTATTTAAATTACTTTAAGTCATTATAGTTTATTCTTTGAACAAAATAGTATCATCGTAAAATATAATTTACTCTTTTTTTAAATCGATTTTTAAGACGCATCCGTACTAAGCTCACATTAATATTTTTTATTTTATGTTTAACCCATATTGGTGAAGCATCGTTGCCCAAGGCGCGTCGGGACGCAATTATGTAATTACGTGTTAGAATATGTTTTTGTCCTATCCTTCATATTGGATCATAATTTGTTTCTTGTTTTCGGTCGCCATTTCACGTCATTATAAGTTTGATATTGTTAGCGGCATATGTTGTTACAAACATTTATTTTACTTGTTATAACAAGTTTATTTTATTTGTGTCATTACTCTTATTATTTTCCCTGTATACTATGACATCGAACAACGTTTGGTCGTCTTACAACTAAAATACACCGAAATTATTATTTTAGATGTATTTTTTATTTATTTTAACTTAACAAGGTGTGTAGTAATAAGGCGATAATCATCTACTTGTCTGATAATTTAGTAAAA
>DVQP01002727.1:0-11981 GCA_018231745.1 Danaus eresimus
GATTTTATTTTAATCATTATTAATAATTAAGTCAGATAAATTATATATATATTATATATTTTTATAATCTATACCTAAATATGCATGAAGTAAGATTTTAAAACTTTGGACAATAATGTACTAATAAACCCAATATCCAAGTGAGAGAGTTTTATTTGCTTCTAAATAAGCAAGTTTTTAATATTTTTTAAGAAATTTCTAATATTTGACCGTGCCTGTTATGGAAATTATATGGTTTTAGTTTTCTTTCTATTAATAATAATCAATAAATGAGAAGTTGTATTCAAATACCTCGTTCTGACTTCACATAAATTAAAAATATTAAAAAAAAAAGAACAAAACTAAGTAACTTTGATGGGACTAAGTTAGTTTCGTACATAAACGCTATCTACAGAAAATTTATAATCGTGAAAATGCATTAGTAAGGAAACATACTAATTAATAATTAGCCGAGATTTAATTGAATCTCAATATCATGGCATTACAAATTCAACAGGCAATAATATAGAAACATATATAACACCAACAGAGAGATACAAACCCTTGAGTATTTGTAGTGTAACCCTTGTATATTTGAGGTATATAAAATTTATACAAACAAATATGTAACTCTTTGTGACTACGAGCTCCCTGTACCTTCGCCTCATAAATGTAATATTCTTCTAATGAGATCTAAAATTTTCGCTAGTCATTTAAATAAAACTAATATATTTTCGGATTTACTAAGCGATTATTTATTACTTTAATACTACATATTATTATCCATAACAGGACGAACTGACAGACACTCACATCTCGTCTGTCCGTGATCACGGTTACTGAAAAGTAACCGAAACGTCGGGATTATGTAGTTTTAAAGTAATAAAAAATCGCGTAGTAAATCCGAAAATATATTATTTTTATTTAATATTCTTCTTCTTTTTAGTTAGTGGCGTTTCCTTATAGATTTTGCCAATGTCATGTGCCGATATTATACTGAACTATGTAAAGAGGGATTTGTGAATGAAAAATGTCGCGACGATAGACTAAGAACTTTGATACTGCTGAGATCGTAATGTTATATTCAGTCCGAATGCAAATAAAGTTGTCAAGTACACTCGCTGTTCTAAGCTTAGAAGCACGTGGTGCGGCATTTATTTAAACAAGATCTTATCGTCCGTACCGATATTGGAAATATCTGAAGTTACCTCGTGAAATATTTGTCTGTATGACAATGAATTTAAAAAAAAGTGACTGAAATTCAATATACGAAATTAAATGTTAGCTTAAGTGAACAAACTATGAACATGTTTCCGTTTGAAAAAGAAACGAATTGTAGTGTTTTCTTATGCCTTTTATGTATAATTTATGTGTCTAATTTCTGTTTATTGTTGAATGTAAGTCTGTCGCGAAGCAAATATATATGTTTTTTTTATTTAAAATACATTTTCCACCTTTCAATTATTCATTTGACTCGACAACCTCACCAAATAGTTGACTTATACGAATGCACATCATAATTTCTGCGTAGAAGCCAGTCTGAATTCAGGAGAATAATTCGTTCGCACTAAAAGCAGCGTACTCTGGCCAGACGTTGGTTTTAGACCCTCGTTAGACTACTATGTAACTATTGTTTTAAAGAAAAAGTTGATGTATTTTTAAATGGTACCATACATTATTTCTTAAAAAATATAGTTTAAATTTATTATATACTCAAATGTTAAAATACATTGAATTTGATCGTAACATTGTGTTTGAATATTTCGCCAACTCTTGTGTTTTTATAAAGGTTTTTTTAAAGTCGTAATAATAAGGAGAGATCTCTTCAAATGCAGAAAAAATTACAGTGACGTATTTCATATTTCGAATTGTATTTTATATTAGTCTCCGTTTCAATGTTCTTTGTTACGAGTTGGAGACACGAAGTTTTAACCAAAAAAAATCATTTTAATATTATAAGTAAGGTTATTATGACTAAACTGTTAACCGTTCAGAGGAAATAAGAATAAGAATTTAAAAAAAAAATAGAATTGGATGTATCTAGACTTCTTTTAGCCATATATATATATAGACATCAAAGCTGTATACAAATATAAAACGTTAATATAAAATATGCTTTGATATTTCACAAGAATTATATTCGTATTCAGTGAAATCGTCTCGATACTAGTTCTAAAAGCGTTCCGTTTGCTCGTCCCATTATTACTGTTTACATGATGTTAACCGATATCTCTCCTAGCTTTGTAAACGGTGCAATGAACTCTTATAAACCGTTTTACAATGTACGATCACTCCACAAGAATCTTTTATTAGAATGTAATATTTTTAGATAAAACTATTATAAAGATATTAAACTCAAATTGCCAGCGAAAGAATCACAGTTTTGATACACAGCAGATGGTTTTTTATTTGAATCGAATGATTTGTTAGAGAATATCAAGTCGCTGAAGTAACTTCTAACCAAACGTTTGTTTATTAAATATATAAACGTAATCTATGGTGTATGGATAGTTATTGCTACCACGCTAGCAACGATTCCGATATAGTTTAGTTCAAATGAATGTTATGAAACAGTGATTTTGATGTTTACATTCCATTTTATAAGGTTCTTTAAATGATAAGTCTAAATATAAAGTATACTTTTATTGTTGCTAGATAACAATTTCAATCTAAGGTCACCAGATACGATTACTCTTATGTAGTTATAGTTAAAAAGTGGTAGAGTCTAACTGTGATCAATATGCTACAGCTCGAACATGGGCTGGCTCAACCGGGGAGGTACCATCCTCTCAAAACAGATCGGCGTTAAGCAGTCTTTAATGGTTGCGTTTCCTCGGACGAGTGAGAGAGCCGGTTGCCCTTTCCTTTTCCCAATCTTTCCTCTCTCTCTTTGCCGCTAGGTCTGCTTGGTTGCCTCCTTTAGCAAATATATATATAACTTCTCATTTAATAACATCACCTCGTTGCGTTCATCAGAGATAATTTCAGAAAAATAGTTTTGTTGGTTCAATTTCAATGAAAGCTTCAAAGCCAAATTTTTACAATAAAAAAAAATGTTTATCGCTTGATATGTGAAACTGCTCCCTTTAACTTTATGGGCATATTTACAGTGAAGACATTTACAATACGTTAGCTGGTCATATAGTATATTATATCTTTATAAATAAAAGAAAGTCGTGTTAGTTATAACTCATGAACGGCCGTTCGCTTTTGGCTTTAAATCGACGGAGAAAGAGTTTAGAACCAGGGAAAGGACATGAGATACTCTTCATCCGATTGAAAAAGAAAAAAAAAGTTGATCAAATCCAAAATACTCTTAACCACTGTCCTTAAGGCGACATAGAGTAAGCACGGTCAGGTACACAGTTCTAATTCTGAGTCTATCGCAGACGTAGTCCAGATAAAAACTTGTTATGTATTTATTTAACATTCATATTATAAGTGTATCTATTCATACGACCATACTCGTATATCTTTTTATATACTAATCTTGAGTATGTCAGTGTGTTATGATTTTCTGTATAAAACTCAAACAATCTGTCATTCGCGAAGATAATAATCGCTGTAATTTTTTATTTAAAATAAAATTTACCTGCACAAAATTTATAATAATTTATAATCCAGTCTTCCGCTGTTCCTTTAACAATAAATAAATTAAATTTTACTTTCGCCTATCTCAAATTCATGTCTACGTTACCTTAAATTAAGATAATTAAAAATTCTAAAGTAAGATAATTACCGGAGCGGGAATAAGATAAGTAAGATAATCATGAACAGAATTATGTAGTACCATCAATATTCACAGCGGGCTGAGCTTCAAACGCGGAGGCATTTAAGGTGACGTCAGACGTGGCCCTTACAAAATATGTACTTTGAATTCAGAGATTGAACACCATAAGTATCGTTTATTTAAACTAAGCCTGGAGGAGTCTTAACCCTCAAATAAGAAGATTTGTTGCATGCCTCTGTAATAATTTATGGGTACTCATGGATTTAATTAATAATTATATCCATCACTGCATAATACTAATTTTTAATATTAATAATACAATCGAGTAATATTTTCTAATAAAAAAGTTAAATAACTAAAATTATGCGAGCAATAAAAGACTTTTTTATTTTACAAAAAAAAATGCATGCCAAAGTCGGCTACATGCAATTGTTCGTGGTAACGTAAGTTAGCGAGAAATGTGTTCACTGACGAAGACTAATCCGTGGCACAGGGAGCTATGTTCTCTGCTTAATTTATTTTTATTTACTCATGTCTCCTCTTCTTTATTTTTCCTTTTACTTATATGCGTAAACAGGTTCAACAACTGATGCTACATCTATATACATACTTATCCGTATAAATCGTTTCATAAAAACTTTTTTTTTAAAGTTTTCATACACCCTAATATGACATACAGTTTTCATAAGGTTCTCAATAACACCTCATCTCATCACCTTTCTGTGTGCTGTAACTCAGAACATTACTTTTATTTTGAACGTAACAAAATACAAACTTAAGTTCTGATAGAAATTACTTTTTCTATTCCACGAGTTATGGGTTCTTGATACAAATACTCTTAATTTTTTAAGTTTATTCTAAATTCACACTGTGATAAAAAAAAAAACAAAATTAAATATTTATTAATTTGTATATTATTCATTACTATGTACTAAATTTGCTGAAACTATTTGCATAAATATTTTGTAACGTAGTTTTATTAACTCAATACTGAGTCCCAGTTTGTGTCACAGTCATTTTTTATCTTCTTGCAAACAATTGATAGATGCTGTATTTTATAAAAGTACGTACATATTTCAAATACAGTACTGTCATGTGGATCTGTTATAATAGACTTCCAGAAGTTGAATTCAGATCAGTCGTAATATTATCAATATATAATGACATGATCAAATCAATGAATTCCTCCAACAATCGAATAATAATAAAAATCTCGTTGAGTGTTTATTATTCCGATAGTTTACTTCTAAGACGCCATAAAAAGTGTTTATGGCGCACTAAAACACAGTCAAGTGCCGGTAATAACGTTACCCCTCGACGTCGTGCGTCCGGCTACATATATTCGTATTTATATCAAAACAAAATTAACACGACCCAAAAACAAATAAGATTTATTTTACCGATATATGCGTCTTGTTTATTCATTGTTTATTATATAATAGAAGATCAATTGAGGAATAATAAAAGAGTAAAAATGTGTTAAAGGAAAGTGTTTGAAAAATTGAATGTATTTATCACTCTCATTGTTTCTAAGTCTGATGTAGCACTGCGACGCGGGTTATAAGTAAGTGAGTGAGTGAGTAAGTACCTCATTGACTATCCATATTCAGATTTCAACACATTGCTACATGTTAAATAATTTATCATAAATTTATCTCAAAAAAGGTTTTAAATGTCGTTAGATTCGTAGTATTTTTATTCAATTATTATACATCGAGAATCTTAAAGTTGAGTCATAGAGACATTTCATCGTCCATAATATCGTTATGATAGGGAAATAATGGATCCTGGTATTGACATGTAATAAAGGTTCCGACTATTGTCGTTCTAGAGTCGTTTATGGCCGTCAGGATCGTAACGGAGTATTTTAAAAACGAGATCACATCGCAACCGATGCTCTACATGAGTTCAAAGACTTGTATTAAAATGTTACTTTACATAACAAAATATTTTACATATGTATTGTATAGCATGTTAATGTACGTAAAATATATTTCTATATACATTTATTTTAAGATTGTCACTTGTCAAATTCATTTGACCGCAAGTTGAGGAAGCTGTGATTGATTTAACTAGTTTCTGTTAAATGAGAATCATAATTTTAAAAACACTAAAGGAAAATCTTCAAGATTATCTATTAATTAATTATTTAACCTTTACTGTAAATACGTGTAGGATAATTCATAAATCAAAGATGGCGGAACATCCAAAATGGCTAAATGGATATTTCTAATGTAACAACTAAAAAGTGTTGCTAATGAATTCAGAGCTGGGTTTTGAAAACAATATTATTTCATTATGTCAATACATCATGTCAAGTTTGTAAGTTAGTATTGCCTTTGGTCAATCAATAATTATTTAATCGCACGACGTAAGACTCATGACATTAGTCGAAATCGATATTTTGTCCACATATATATTAAATATCGATTTTAACTCGTTCGAAAATCCTTCAGCTTAAATGAATAAGCAGAAGTTTACTTTAGTTTTAGTTCATAATTAATAATGTATTCATTTTATCCATTAATACATTTATGATATAATGATATCTAAGATTTTCGCATGCACTCAATTAAATGAAAAAAATTACACTTTCAACTAATCTTGGTGATCACGTAAGTTGCTGTATAGAAAGCGAAAAGTCGGAACCTTGTAGATATGAAATAATTAAAAACGCGTAGTATCCGAAAAACTTACTTTCTTTTAAATTTATTATACATCAATTATTATACTAATAGCAAAAATTAATTTGGAGAGTTGTTACAAAATAAATGTTTTATTACAAATAAATACAGGCTGCTAATCAATAAATTATTCACAAACACATAAACAAAATATATATTAATAATTTTTGAATAACTTAATAATTACATTAACATTGCATTTATATTATTATGTATATGTAATGGGAGGGAATTTACCTGACAGTACAGTGAATAGTACAAAAGGAACATTTATCCCGTACAATCTGTATCACCGCAATCTCTCGTGAATTCCGTCTGTTGGAATTGTTTCAGCCGTTTGAAAGACAGTCAAAGGTCCCGAGATAATGTTTATTTTAATTTTTTATATTCATTAGTCCCTTTTGTTTTTGTTTGCGATGAGAGACATTTCTAATTAAATGTTCAGAATAACGTCAGAAGATTTTAAAATAATCCGAAGTTTTGAAAGTAAGATTTTTTTCTATTTTTGTATTGTTAGAGTGTTTTTATAAATCCAACAGTGTAGTAAAAATACATATAAAATAAACAAATTAATAAATATCTAAAAAAAATTGAATTAACTTAAAAAGACTTAAAAAATTTCGGACACGTAAACATTTACCACTTTCTATATACTTATAGTATAACGAAGAAAGTATTTCATAATTAAGCTATTAATGCCCGTTTAAATAAAGAAGCTTTATATAGAAGTGTTACGTGTCTGAAAAATTTAGTATGTTTGTTTTTTTATTACCAAATTTGTTATTTCTTATGTAAACTGTTGATATTTTATGAGGAGAAACCTTGAACAAAACTATATCAAATATATTTTAATATCTTAAATAACTTTTGATTAATGTATAAGACGACAGTTTACAAAGTACCGATCGTACATTATTCTTTACTGTGTATTTTATTTGAAATATGGTTTTAATCTAACTAGTGTAGTTAAAATGAAACTCTTTACGTAACATACATAAGGTATACTTTTATATAACAAATTATTGTTGTGATAAATACGTCGCTATGGCAAAGTTACCCGTTATTCTATACAGGCTATCGATAAATAATGTGAATAAATAAAGAGCAATCATTTATTCAAATAGCTGAAGGAGTGTGGCGCTCGTTCAGTTTAAACGGCTATCTACTTCGTAGCAAAAAGCTACAACGTAGCTACTAGCTACGACGTAACTCAGTTGAATTTAAACTTAAATTGTTTGTTTCGTGTAATAAATTTCATACATCAGAAACTATCCATAATTGTTGAAATATATCTTTGCTTTCCTTAAAATGTTGTCTGAGAGTTGTATTTTAAATTTAATATCTTAAGAAATGTATTTCTTTTGTCCTTTTAAATTGTTTAATAAATGTCTGAATGATTTTGATTTATGAGCGCTGAAAATATAATGAATATTAAAATGAATGAAGAAAAACACATACTGCTAGAAAAATATCAAGTTGGCGGAGTTCCAACGGTTTGTGTTTGTAGTAGCAATTTAATTATGGCCATTTTAATAAGTAAAAAAAAAATTTTAGGTGCATTCCACACTCCTAAAAGCACTAATTGTGCTTATTTCAGAGTTTTTTAGCTGCACAAAATCCAAACTAATTTCAAAATCTTCGAGGACAACTGTCTTTAGCAAATTTTTATGGTGCAGGGTGGGACCTTATATTTTAAATAACCATACTTCGGTTACTAGTGACTAATAATTGTAAGAAGAGAACAAAACGTATTGTAATGAATAAAATTATTTTTCTGTTTTATATGTAAATAGTTAGCATAGAAATTGACGTCCGGAGACAGAGATATGATCAAATTTGCACTCCTCGAATATAAATCAGTTAAAGGTAATCAATCAGTATTGAATTATATGGTTATTATGAGAAAAGTACCCGTAAATTTCATAAAGAATATTAATGTTATATTTTAACTGCATATAGCTACGCATAAACATCCATACACATGCACACACACACGTACACACACGCACACAAACATGTCAATCTAAGTGAAAAGAAGACTCATACATTTTATTTCTATTACCTTGAACGGTTGTTGTTTACTTTTGCTTTTAACTTTATGTATATATATTCAATGTACTACGATGTATCTACAACATAACATTCTATTAAAGTAAGCACTTCGATTCATTTATCCAAATATGTTGAACGAATTCATTTTCGCAATTGCAAAATCGGTTCTGTTTGGGACCAAAATAAAGTGTATTCATTTAAATAAAATTAAAATTTTCGGATATACTACGCGTTTTTTTATGATTTCAAAACTATATACTCCCGACATATCGATTCCTTTGCAGCAACAGTGATAACATGCAGACGATATAATCCCCTAGCTGTAAAGTTTCTTCTGTATCTGTTGGCTAGTTTTTGCATAAAAAAGAAAAACACATTCATACATCCATAGTTACCTTCGCATTTATAACATCAAAAGGCCTGCATTACTTGAATCATTTCGTCAATATTTCTTTAAACTTGTGTATCCACGTTTATTTATTGGATATTGTTTTGAGAAGAGTTCGTCCGGTTGTAAGGTATCATGCACACGATAATAGCATGGTTTTGATTTTTAAACATTCATGGGATCAAAACCGCGGGCCAAAGACATTATAGTTATAATCACGCTGAAGCCCCAACCTCAAGTAAACAAACCTAACGATATAACCGAATTGGTCGTTCCTAAATCAACAACGAAATCTCTTTGGGATCAATATAAGTATAATTTGTCCAGCTTACGCTCTGGAGCGTTTGTGTGTTAAGGGACATGACCTTGACGGGGTCGCGCTCGCTGTAATGACGGTTTGTGCAATTAAGTTACACACTATTTCATAAGCCTTGAACACAGGCAAAACCGTTCAACACTCAGTATTTCATAGGATACAGTTCGAAAAGTGGTTGCAGAATTTACGTAATTCAATTTTTTCGGCCTTTTAATATTTGTCCTCCAGACGCACGTCAAGGCTCCATCCTTTCGTTGTGAATCTTCTTCGCATTTGCCAAAAACGATACTACCTGCTCTCTTATGTACACAGCAAAGGGATTGGGATTGTTGTTATTAAAAAAAACTTGAAATATATATTCCTTCCAGACCTTGTCTATAATAGGAAATCCGTTTTTTATTCAGATATGAGAATTCAGAGTTTTCCTTTTACTGTTACGATTGCGGAAGCTTGTACTTCTGTGCGTATTTTTTTTTTCATTTGGATGATAATTATATATAAATAACCGTATAATTAAAATAGCACAGAAAGATTCTCTTTCTACTAAAACTTGAAATAATGGACATAAAACTGATCTTCAAAAGACCGTGAGCGATCTCGAAGGAGAAGATTATTTTACTTAACAGAAGATGAACGTGCAGATTTTAGCAAATCAATACTCCCGAACTGGTTTGAAGTCATCATAGTTCAAAAGCATCGTTATAATTGACCTTAAAAAATTGGCATATAAATCAAAACTTGGTTGTTGTGGTGTAATAAATTTTATAGAACTTTTGTATGGGTAAATTATTTACAAATTTTACAGTTAATTGAAAGTGTTTCAAATAATTGTGCTTTCTCCAAAGTAATAAATAATGAAGAAAATACGAAAAAATGTACGAACGATATTGTCCTTTAAATAGAAATATATAAAAAGAGTTTTGATACATATTATAGTTGTTAAATATTAAAAATAATCTAATTCATTTTTTATAAAGTTTACCGAGTTAGTCTTTAAAACCTCATTATTCCGACCAGCCGTGACAAGTCGCTTGGTACTGACATCTGTAGAACTTTGTTAGGATGATTTCGGACAAGTTTTAAAAGTAGACACGGATCTAAATAACAGAGCGACTTATCCTTAAGTTACGGTTGTCTTTATAACAATAATGGCACTGGTAATGTCATCTGGATTTTGAGGATGATTATTCACTAATTGGATATCTTTAATCTAACTGATATATATTTTAACTTTAAAGGGAATCCTGATTTTTCTGGATCGGGAAGCGTCGTTTTAAATCACTTAACGTTATCTTTGCGTACACTGAGGTCTCGTCAACATAGCAGCGGAAACCTAACGAGCCGCCCCGGGTGAAATTTACCCAGTTTTATAGCTGCTTTTATAAGAGGAAGCGCAAAGTCAGCTACGACTCGGGTTTAAGTCACAAGTTTATCACTACACACATTATTTTATTCCAGTTTCATTAATTTTAAGCACAATATTATTTGTTTTATTATTTTTTATAAAAAATATGTAAAATGAATAAATTAGAAGAACCTACAAATAAGGACTATATATATGATTGTTCTAATTTAGTATAAAATTAATGTAACTAATTAATATATTGATGATAATACAAACTGGAATATGAAAAATTCCTAAGAGAAATAACTATGTATTTTTCGGCCATTCTCGTGTCATAGAACTCAGAGCCTACAATGCCAAGGTTACTATATAGTAGCCTTGTGACGACGTGCCTTGAATCTTGGCCGATATCTGTGTACTACTATCCTGGCATGGACTCTTTGTAACTAAAAATGTTTTATAAGCAACTCTCAATCGTACTATTTATGTTTTAGACTTTGTTCTTTTCGTGTAGCTAATTTTTAAATTATTGTCAAGGTTTTGTTATCAATCAACTTAATTGTTTTTGTTTCTCATCTTCTAAACATCATCAAATTTTATATTTGCTATAAACGACCGTGGCTTACTCAAGTACTCGTGTACCTTATATAGTTATTTAAAATATTACTATCATCCAGAAATCAGAGCTAATTCTTTCACAGTGTCACTTAAATAAAGACTTCTGTTGTCGAATATGTTGAGTCAAAAATTGGATTTAGTAAAATAACATAATAGGAAGATATTTTGCTTTCCGTTAAATATAAAGAATTATTTTATTTAACCGCACTATAATTTTAAGTAAACTCATTCGCTTCGCTGTTTTACGAGGACTCTACCGGAAGTGCTATCTTTCCAGGTAACTATTACTCGTGAAGGACAAAGCTCTATACAGGTTTTACTTTCACGATATTTACTCAGACAAACACTAGCTAGAAACAGGTTTTGTATTGATAAAGTACTTATGAAAAGTCAGTTTATTGGCTGTATGCTTAACCTACAATGTAAGTTCCCTCTCCCACTGTATCAGTTTGTCTCACTCTTTCACTCTTTTTCTCTCACACAGACACACACGAACAATTTTTAACCATTACTCCCTTGTCATCTTTAATTTAACGTATTCTGGCTATCATTATTAAAAAAAAAACTCCAAATATCCAAAAATAATTTTAAATCTGACTTAAGAACTAGTATTTCACACACAAGCAATGTACTAGAAATTGACTTACTCCCAGGCAAAATTTGATAGCTCTATTAAGATACAAAATTACTTCCTTATAAACGTTTAGTTTGGCAGATAATATACGGACATACATACTTGACTGTAATGTTACGCCATTACCCTGAGAGGAACATCATCCGACGTTCTCTTAACCCGCCCGACGGTTTTAAATGATACATTATACTTTCTGAACATATATACATATATATATATATATATATACACTATT
>DVQP01002728.1:0-11980 GCA_018231745.1 Danaus eresimus
GGTTGCTTCTTATATATATATATATATATATGTAATTTACCGCGCTTACCTTGGTTGTGATATTTTTAAAATAACCAGGTTTTATGAGTCAACTTCAATTTTCTATAATTTTATAAAATAGTTTGCCGAATAAAATCTGGCGTTAATATTAATATAAATTCTGACAATGTCATTAACTTTATTGTGTTATAAAATGAAATCGAGTCTTAAACATCGAATCTTCATATATTCAAACTACAAGAACGACCTGTATCACATAAGTTTAATTTTAAGTTATTTGTTTGGGTTCCGGTCTAACTTCATAATGAAAAAATACGTGGAAGATTCCAATGATAACCAGCATAGTAGGATCAGAGATTCGCTTTCATCATAAGATATATTTTTAAATAAGTTTCCTGTATATAGAGTTTTAGTTTGGCATGTAGAGAACCTTATTTTCAGTATGCTGTTTTCGTGTACCTACTAAATATATTGACATGAATTTGAATAGGACTAAAATTAAATTGAAATAATTTATTAATTTAATTATTTCTAAAATTAAAATATTCTGATTAGAATAATATGATTTTGCATTATTGTTTAATTACATATTAATGGAAATAATGTGGATATTAAGTTAATATAATAAAAATATATGCCCGTGTTAGGTTTTTTATGTTAAGGAATAGCTGTTATACGTGTTTTTAATGTTTCGAGTTTTATTAGCCATCTTAATTGCGCAAGTTAATTGACCTAAATCCGACAATTAAGGAGTCGTCAAAAGTCGTTTCGGACTTAAGGCGGAACAAAGAAACAAAGAGAAACGTGGAAATGTTTTTATTTGTACATGAGAATATATTTGATGTTCTTTTAATTTTCCAAGTCGATATGGACGGCAACAGATTGTGGTATTCCAAAACGATTGACATAGTGATTGATATCGAGCTGATTCGTATATCACCCGACTCACGCCTCCATGACTGTGGGGTTTCGAGTCCTATTGTACAGATGTTTGTCAGATGAAAAGCGAATTTATATCGACGTATCTGACTATACACATTTTATATTAATGTCATATTGCATCGCTTTAGATTATATAATTTTACCTTTAAAATATTTTCTAATCTATTCTCTTTATGTTTAACATGTCACTCAAAATGAACTATTTTAATTAATGTATAAGCAGAACTTCACAAACAATCATAAAATTTTCTCTGACATAAGTTATTTCAACCTAAGTTTATACGTAATAATATTCACCTCAAATTAAAATGTCATTACTTTATGTTGTTTAAAAATATATGGAACTGTAATTTTTAGTATGTACATTTGCTCCGATTAATATGCAAAATACGGATAATGTAAAAAAAATATTTAAGGGAACAACAAAAGAAGTGGATACCAAAAAAATTTATGAAATAATAAAACGTCACGAAATATGCTAGCTTTTAAAAATTATTGCTAATGAAATATAATATTCAACAAGCTATTTATTCGTCTTATCAGATTCAGACGTTAGAGATATGATTTACAAGGCACCTTCAGTAATTTATAAACATAACACATATTTAATATCAGTTATTTATTATAAAAAAGCATTTCAGTTATTAAAAAATTAACCATTTAAATTAATGAAACACTTTGCATATTTTCACTTTAATGTTATTTATGTATTCAAATAAGCCGATATTTTTATCTATAGTGGAAACTATTTTGATATTTTTAGAGGACCCAATATACATATATATATATAGTTATATTTGATACTTAATGTTTGTTAACGTTATAAATGTCGCTAATCGTAATAAGTTATTGATTTACGATTATATTAAGAATCTCATTACTAAGAGGACCTCGTTAGTGTTCATATAATATAAGTTAATCCGTTTTAACACCAAAAAAATTAAGGGACCATGAATTTTTCATTCAAAAATCAATCAAAGGATTAAATAGATTTGCCTTGAACTTGGTTTTTTTTAATGTTTTATATTAAAATATTAATCTAATTGAGTTTTAATTTATGTGCATCAAACGCATTGATGGGTTATTTTAAATCCTTCGAGATGTGATATTTGTTATACTAATGACTTAGTAATTTATTTAATATCCTCATATCCTGCAAATGATATTTTGAACAAGTCACTGAATTAAATAATGACACGGTTGTTTTTAATTTTTATTTTGTTTTATTATGGTATTAAAAATAAGCATTACTTCCGACATGTGTATATATGTAGAATAGTGTTTTTTTTTTGGACGGGTTTAAAAAAGAAATATCACGAATTATTTAAAGTTTGTATTTTATTTTGTCACAATTATATGAATTATTCTGTAAAAATCTGTAAGACAGGATCATTGCTTTGCTATTTCACTTATTACACTCTTCAACACTTTTCCATAACATTTTTACTTTCCCATGACCTTAAATGTTATTTAGGCGACTGTATGTTACATATAATATTGTACTTAATGATTTAGAATAAAAATCCATTTAAATCACCTCGTATGTCCGTGATTACGGTTGCTATAAAGTAACCGAAACGTCGGGATTATGTAGTTTTTTAAAGTAATAAAAAATCGCGTAGTAAATCCGAAAATATATTAGTTTTATCCATTTAAATCATTTCAGTAAAATTGTTTAGGATTACCAGAAAATGACATGTTTTTATAAGAGGTGTTATCTTGTTATCATAAATAACAATAAGAACTTGAGCGAATATAATATGTTAATTGCAAATAATAATTTATAACGGCGGTATAAGAACGCGAACGGTAACAGTGCTTAAAAAGTAATAATTTTGGTGCCATTATTTAAAATAAGGTGTCATCATTCGAAGAATTTAAACGGTACATTTAATCAATTTCGTTTCAGTTAGGGTTATTTAACGGTTAAACATAACGTATTGAATATTGTATCATGATTCGCGAAACATCACTAAAGGGCACCGGACCCCGTTTAATTGCTCTTCGATTTTTTAATCCGAGATTTTATTTTAAGAGTATTCGTCATGCATGAGTCCTATAAATCACGACGCATAAACTCTTCAACAGCTTGTTTTATATTTGTGGGATACATTGTTAGCTGTTTCTTATATCATGATTAGCTTGTCTCGAACGTAAACAATGCACTGATTTATCTTCTCTGATAATACAACGGAAGTGCACTCCAACATAGTCTTTGAAAGGGCAAAAGCTTGACAGAATTTGCAACTAAATCTCTATGTCACTTTAGTAAAAGTTATTAATTTTCTATAGTAACAACGAATAATAATTAAGTTAACGTATGTGTGCATGGATATTTTTTTCTTAAAAATCTCACTTGACATTCAAGGTTGCGGAACCAAAGTTAATTACGATACATGTAAGAATATTCTGAAATATTTTTAGCCCGTCTCTTAGGTTATTGTAGCTTCAATAATGCCCTCTAGCACAAGGGTAAAATTAATTTTATATTAATATGGTGTCCTGTGAGTCACAGATGTATTTCATTTATGTATAATCGTAAAATATTACAACCTTGTATGCATTTATTAATTTATTATTCAAAATAATTACATCTTCACGTAACGTTTTTTAGTTCGTTTTAAACCGAGTTTTGATTTAAAGCGTCGTAAAATTATTTGTAAGTTTGATGTATCATAACTTTTATTTTGGCAATCTAAAAAGACTTATATTTGATATCTATAAAGTTAATAAAAATACTTTAATGCATTAGTTTGTTTGGTTACATATATGACGAGTGAATATAAAATCGTTCTCGGATAACATCAGCGACAGTAGTTCGGCTTAGCTGAAGCCTCGGGTTATATTCGAACAATAAAATAGGTTTACGCGTCGATCGCTTTGATACGCCATGAGCCCCGTCCGTACCATTTCCGGTTTGTCATCAACTGGCATTTTCGACCATTTCAAAATGGACCCTGAAATAACACCACTATATGAATTATAATACTAAATTTACTTTGTCATTTTTTATACGAAACATTTAAATTGTCATGTTATATCTAAAGTTGTCTTATTTAAGTATCAAGATTATTTTTTATAATCGTATGGCCTTAGCGATGTACTGTATGAGATCTGTATGGATGTATGTTTATATTTTTATTTGGGATAAAGTAGCATGTATTGTTTGAAAGATCAAGTGTCAAGACTATTTCATTTATAAATTAGGCTACTTAATAAAAACGTTTTTATGTCACGGAAGAATATAATAATCCTTATGAAATATTCATATTTTATAATTGTATTTATAAATACCAATAAAACGTTGATAAACGTTATTAAGGTTCGATTTGATTAAAAATATCATAAAATATATGGAAATTAACGTCGTAAATAGGTTAAATTATAAATAAAAGACAACAGTCTTTTTGGAATTGTAAATAAATACAGGATGCAATAAATAGTACAAAAAATGGCCGTTAGCGCGTCTGATAAGGTGAATATCGTAGCTAGAGTGTAGCAATAATTTAGTCGATGATCAAGCCCTCTAGTTTCGCCACATAACACCCTATGTAAAGTCTACCCTCCTATTGTTTTGGGATGATAAATTAGCTGAGCTTACCTGTCGCTAGGATTAGTGCCCCATCCACTACCCTTTGTGAAGCATTCGATTCCGCATTTTTATTTGCATTTGATCATTTGATTAATTTGTTACCGAACAATGGAGTATGTTTTGGGATACTTGTACTAACATCCACCCTTTCCACATCTCGTTTGTGAAGATCATGTAGACAAATTACACGTTTGTATTTATAATTTGTTTGTAGAGGACGAGAATCCTTCAATCCCGCGAAAATATAACGTAAAACGTCCAATGAAAATTGAGTTATTCTTGTGTGACCCTTTGACTATTTTGCGAAATAAAGTTACTTGTAAGGAAAATACTTTTGAATTCTTGTGAAGTGTAAAAGTACTATTGTGAAATATTACGTATTACTATATTTATATTACCGATACAAACACATTACGTAACCGAAATATGATTCTTGTATATTGTTTATAGATATAACATAAAATTTATGATTCTTTTAAAGAGTTTTAGCTTGTTTTCAGAACGTACTTGCCAAACACATTGATTGGATTTTCGGTAGATATCCGATATTCTTGTAACATTTAAACTACAAGTGCTATAAATCCATAAACTATAATAGTTGAGCACTCTTTTAGATGGCAGAACTTATTTTGAACATCTTAACTCTTCTCTGATCTTGCCAGAATCCTTGCTCTACTTTAGCCCGTATTTGGCAAATTTCCATCACACAGCAGCAATTATCGTTGGATAAAAAATAAGAAGGTGTAACCACATTTGTACATACAATAAAGGATAACATTTTCTAAAAGTAATTATATTCTGTACACTATTCCGTTGAAATATATTAAAAAAAAGTCGTGGTGGCCTGAAGGTTAATGTCCCGCCTCTCATGCATAAGGGCGCGGGTTCGAAACCTGGCAAGTACCAATGTGATTTTTCATAGTCATATGTACTTTCTAAGAGTATATAGATACCAGTGACAGACGGTGAATGAAAACATCGTGAGGAAACGTGGACTTATTATTTCAAATTATAAGTTTGAAATCGCCAGCCTGTCTTGAACAAGCGTGGTGATTAATGCTCAAACATTCTCCACGTGAGAAGAGGCCTTTGCTCAGCTGTGGGCTCTGATAGGCTGTTGATGATGATGATACACGGATATTTTTGTATAGCTGTGACTTTTTATATTTTTCGATTTTGTCAAATTGACGGGCTATTGATATAACCGATATAATAAATAATAGTAAATTTCCCGATGGCAGAAACTTGTTAATTTTAAATGGATTATAAAATAAAACAATACTTACTCAATTTGTTTCATTATGCTACTTTCTAGAACACATTTTAATGGTCTTTTACATATTTACAAATATACAAACCTCTCTTTACCTTACCGTTTTTACAAAGGTTTCCTTATCCAAATTAAAAACAAACTTTTGACCTTCCTAATTTCATACCCAAAATTAGTATGTATGTATTTATATAGAGCACTATAAGCGCATTTAAAAGAAATATATTTCTAATAACATTTATTCTTGCAGGGTGACTGTCTCAATTAGGATACCAATAAACCGTGTGAGGTTTATTCTTTTATTGCGCTTGAATCAAAGGATCAAATAATAAAAGCGTTTACCTCTTGTATCGAAAATTTTGTATATTTAAAGACGGTTTTTTAAGATCATAATGAAGTTCGTGTTAAAAATAATTATGTTAGTGAACGTTGTTATCACCGTCTCGTCGCGTTTTGTTCGTTATGAATTATTACGTCAGCTATCTAGACGATAAATCACACCGTCTTGAGCGTTTTGTGGATCTATTATCATCACGACCTAGCGTCTTAGGTTTCATTTTGATTTTTTCATGAAAAATATGATTAACGGTGTTTTTATTATTAAATATGCATACTCAATATACTTAAAATAATTATAGTGCTGATGTTAAACTTACATTTTTACTGCATTTCTACATGCATATTATGTTTAATAACATAATATTAGTCATATATAATATATTATATATGACTAATGTAATTGTAATGTTTTTTGGCTCGCATTTCATTTGACTGATTCATTATAGTTGAACGATATATTTCTATACACCTCACAGTAAACACTATTACGAGAGGGCAGGCTGTTAGGGTGCATACCGTTTTAGGGTTGCAATGCATCTTAGCGGCATACCAATGTGTAGTGCACTAAACCAGAGACGTACACAGTAATGACTCTTCACATACGTATTATTTTAACTGAATCAACAAAATAGAGGCGAGAACATTATTATTGTAGTCATTTCGGATTGTACCCTTTCACTGCTACAGCTATTGTTGCGAGACGGATGGCAAATTAAAACCTTTGCTGGTGCGATTGTGATTGAGTGTGAAAAAGCTCTCGCTCCAGACTACAATCCTACAAGAATAGGACCCCATCGATCAATATGCTCTATGTGTGATTAAAATCTGCCACGTGGAAATGTAACGTATGGTACCATTCTTGATATGAAATGAACTGCTTACTAGTATGAATAAAAAACATCTTAGATTCTGATTTGTAAAATATTAACCTAAGGAGCTATTGCTATTGAACAAGTATTTTATTTAAATAAATCAATTTGAATTGGTCAATGAAAGACATTTTTTATTTGTTGTTTGACTTCAAAGTTATTTATTTACACTCCCGTCTCTCGACTGCCGTAATTAATCCACCGGTCTTTTATAGCCATAGAACTTCACCCTTGCGCTGTGCAATGTTTGGCTTCGAAAAGGGCAAATTAAATCATATAACGTCTCAATTATTTGAAAAGCGCGGCATATCCACAGACGCAAAAAGAATGGTTCTGCTGGTCCTTTGAAAAGCCCATCGGGGGAGCTCTCAAAACTGTCACTACCAGAACACTTCACTATGAACGTAAACATCTAGGACTGCATTATTTCGGCGCAACTCATACACAGTCTGTCGTGTGGAGTTGGTATACAAAACGTTGTTAAGAAAAGCCGTAATGTATACAATGTTGAACTTCGCTGGGGAAATTTCGTCCTACAGCCGAGGTAATGGCGTCGTGACGGCTGACACGGAACGCATGCGTGGTGGATTCCACCCCATTGGTCTAGGATGACGTCATCGGGGTGAACCCGTAGGTCTGAGTGTCACTAGCAGTCACTCCGCAGTGGCCGGAGGGTGTTTACGTGTCTGTCATGGTGGTATACAAACAAACGTTCTAGTAACTGCCTAAGAGACTCTTTCGTGGTAAATATTGAAGAGATTCCAGTGACAATCAAGTGTTTCCAATATCACTGCTAGCCAGCCGTTAGAATCATCTTTCAGTGATATAAAGGTAATGTTTCATACATTGTTTACTGTATTTCCAACGAGAGCACAAGCCTACTGGAGATTTTTTTTTAGTATTTTTCTTGCTACGAAACATTGTGAAAAGATGAAAGCCAGTCGTTAAAATGTGCGCCATAATATTTTGAAACTAGTTTTTTTAGTTTGCTTAAGTTTCCTTTACAAGGGTTTCGGATATAGTAATTAATGAATGTTTCTATTATATGCGACCCTCATTATTTTACTTATTTATTTGCAAAGGCGCTTCTTATTTTTTTCTTTTGCAAAGAAACAAAAATAAGAAGCGCCTTCCATGGTAATAGGAATTGTAGGCATTGCATCTGTAAATAAATTACAAGCAGATAAAAAAATTAACATTCTATACTATGTCATGTATTTGAACAAAAATATTTTCTATGCGCTCCAAGCTTATCCAAACATTAAAGGCTCGGGTAGAGGTATGAATAAAAGTAAAAAAAAAAAATAAACATGTTGCAGGGTATATAATGCGTAAACACGTCTCCTTTCGACATTCCAAGTGCCACTTTTAAACGGAGTGTTACAAATATTATGATAATGTACAGAAGAAATATTAAATTATTTTTACTTAGAGCAATTTGTTTGTTATGTAATATTATGTTTAGAAAAAAATAAGCTTTTATTGTAAAACAGAAAAGCATTTATGGTTTCCCTTTGAACTACAAATATTAGTAAAATTCAGTTATAGGATCGCAATTAAATCGACTATGTAAATGTAATTGTCTCTTGTTTCCCACCTTACGTGGAGTCGCTAACAATTTGAATCAATATTAAGATCACGTTTTAGATACTGAGTAGCATCCATGTAATGCGATACGTTTGAGAATTAATGTTTTCTATTGGGACCGAATACATTTTTGGTGTAACTAACCATTACCAACTCACTTCCCTACTTTGAATATTCAGAAGAACAAAACGTGCAATGGATATTTTACAAAGGTCTTTTAGTAAATCTTTTTGATTGTTGGGGGGATTATTTAAATAACCCTTGGGCTTAAAAGGATAACGTTTATTCGAAATAAATTTGTTAGTGTCAATTTCGGATAAAAAAGCAAAGGGATTCTAAAAACTATACCTGTTTAGTGTAAAGGTTGCTGGTAGATTATAAAACTAAACACTAAATGTTTAAAGTACAAAATAACATATAAAAATTCTCAGATTAGTTGGTTACATTTTTTATCTTTTCTAAAAAAATCCATGTAAATAAATATACATATACGAAACAAACAGTATCTTAAAGTATTACGAATAAATTATTTCAAAATTTATGATGGAAGGAACAAACGTTTAAAGTTTAGTAAATTTTGTTTGATGTTTTGTTTGTAACTATAAGAAGAGAAAGCGTTTTAAATAGTATAAAGTTAAGGTATTTCATTAGAATGTTTCCAATGAGTCACATTTAAAAAATATTAAATACAGCCGAATAAGTTGCGTGTAATTTCTTACTATTATCCCAATCTTTCCCTCGGTGTAAATGTGAATTGTAACTATCGTGCTGGCCAAAACGATTAAAGGTTTTCCCTTTGACTCAACATTTCAATTTGAAATATGATAATGTTTATAGAATTAAAAAAAAAAATAAACACATATAAAATAATCCCCTTCGAAACTGTGACTAAGTGTGAGTTACGAAGTGGCAGTCTTCACGTCGTTACCATCTGCCCGCGTGCCAATCAAATTACTAACTGGCAGTGGCGATCTACCGATTAATAAGACGATTGATTAGCCAATCAAGATTACATTACAAGGGATTACAGTGGGACAAAAAGCGTTTAAGGTTCATTTTTATCTCAGAGTTTTAAATCTCTTAAGAGCTTTAAAGTAGATTGATAAGTTATACGTGTTAGTAGGTACGTCTGTTTATAACATTGATATAACAAACATTAATATTTGAACTGACTATATATAGTTATATCTAATTGTATATAACCAATTTATGACTTAGTCGCATTATATGATGCATTTGTTCTTTTTTGATCTGATTATAAGTGATGCATAGCTGTTATATGTTTATGTTTGTTGTTGTTTGTTTCACGTAATTTAAAAAATTTTCACATTTAATGTGAAGGAACAATTTATTACACTATGTCTAGGAATTTAACAAACAAATTGACTGCTATGGTTCTTTAGAAAGCACTCTATAATTTTTTTGTACTAAAAAAATATAGTTTAAATTTTTTTTTTGGATTAATAACGCTGACGCTTTAAATAGAGGATATATTTTTTGTTATTTTTTTTTTACAATGCTTTTATTATATTGGACTATAGTGTTCTCTTAATATACGATATTAGATAGTGTTTTTCTACGTGTTTTATCTATACAATGGAAAGTGATTTAGTCTCAGTTATAATTGTTACCATAATATTCATAGGTATCGAACAATTAGTAAATATAAGTGCAATAAGCATTGATTACATTACAGTTTCCCCTTTTAAGAGTAACACGAGAAACCACTCAGCTCGTTTGTTCGTATTAATCTGTTATTGATATTTACTCCTACTTGAAATACGGTCTTCGGTTTTTTAATTGTGCCATCCTGATTATTTAGTTAATAACTATGTTTTTTTAATAACCAAAATATTTTATATCACACGAGCTTTATGGAAATATTTTTATTTCATAGCACAAAATAAATATAAGTGTAATCATAATATTTATTTATGAACTAAGAGTCAACAAATTGTTGTTTTATTTGTTATATATAATTTTAAAATCAAATTAATAATCTAATCTAATGGCAAATAAAAATTAATGTTTCCTTATATAAGTTAAGTAACCTTTAGGATTTAATGGAAATTATTATACTTTTTTGGTCTTTAAACCAATAAAATTTTTAATCACACTTAAAACATTGTATGTAAGCTTATAATAAGATGAGTTTAGTAATGAATAAATCTGTTAATAAATAAATAAAAAAGTCTGAGCATAAGATAGGGTGGAAAATATTTATAACATTTAACCTAATGAAAAGACCGAATATATCAATCTTTTGTTCTAAAGCGTGACGTTCTTAGGGACCGGGAACTTAAGACTGAAAAATGGGGTGGCCATTATGATAATTATTATTTGTTTTAAAAGATGCAACCTCCTTGCAAATTAAGAAAATAGGGGCGACATTTTGTACAGAATAAATAGCTTAACAAGGTTATATTATTGCTTCTCGTTTGTTTATGATAATTAATAAGCCAAAGTAAGCAAGCGATAACGATAGTTTATGTTTTACAGGTACAGTAACGTATTCGCAATTAAGTTTCTGTGTATCCAATACTTTATATAAAATTATTAATTTCCATCCTCGGAGAATCTTCTCACGCAATTCGTGGATTTCGTTCAAATAAAATTATTCATCATCCTCGGGATCCTCTAAGCGATCTATCACCTTATAAATTATTACTAAACATTTCAAATTTAGCGGACGGATGGCGTTTCGCTAGGAGCGACGTACGATTGAAAAATTGTAGCAAAGCATCCGTAATTTCATACAAGGGGACTGGGGAGCCCGCGGGTAGGTCCGGGGAGGTCCCAACACCAAAGTGCCGGGTAAATGTCGTAAATTCTTATGTTTAACTGTGAAGTGAATATGTTTGAATTCGGACTGAAATGCTTATCTTGTATTACAATAGACTGACGTAGTAATGAATTATGTAAAATAAAAAGCGTACAAGGTATTTGGAGAGTGTAAACGAAACAGGTTGGTTTCATAAAATATTAATAGAGATGCAGCCGCACCCTCGCTGTGGGTCCGCTAGACACACTTGAGATTTAATATGAACTTTATGTCAATACAAATAAGCGCTATCCTTCAAACCCGGGTACGTGTAATAAGTATTTAGTTGCGGGGATTCGTGTTAGGGTCTGATGAAAATACGATTCGATTTGAGATTAGTTCGATATTGTTAATTTTAGCTTTGAAAATGTAATCCTTTTTGGATGAAAAGAAGCTAAGGATTATTGCTTCAAAGAAAGCTTTATTGTAGAGCAAAAATACAATAATGAAATTAAAGTACGAATTGACTCTCGTGAATTTCACGGCCATGTAAAGCTAATTCATCTATAAACACTTTTATAGTTATTTGAAGCAGAGAACCTAAAGCACTTTTAAGTTAT
>DVQP01002729.1:0-11980 GCA_018231745.1 Danaus eresimus
TCCTAATAGCTCGAATTTTGCCTGCTTGTTATAAAAAATCAATTAAGAAAATTTATTTTCTTCTGAAATCCTAAATAACTTCGCCCAAATAACAAGTATTATAAATGGAACTCTTAATAGTTTTGCAAATCGAATATAAAATATAAATTAAAATATAAAAGCCAAATTACACTTCGCCTAATTCGATTGCCGGTTGAGTTTAAGCAAACGACTAAGTATAAATCTCGTCTAAATTCAATTGGGAATGAAGTTCACCGGTGTGCTTTGGAAGCACAATACAGCTGTCGAAGTAAGTGTTTCTAAAGAGTGTTTTGAGGTGATAAATCAACTAGTATCAAACAGAGAAAATGTTGCACTCATGTAAACACTGACCGTTATCAAATAATGATGTACATTGAATCGATTATATTGTTTTGATTGGCCAATTATAATAGCATCTCTGTAAATAATAACTCAGTTGATCGTATAAGTTAAAATGATTGTAAATGATAGGATATTTATATCAAAGCATTTTTATTGTTCGTGTTACTTTGTAAGAATCGTCAGGTTCAAGTTAGTTTCGAGCGAGATGGAAGAAAAAGAGCAATAAGAATTTCTTAATCAAAAGTACAGGAGCTCTATTTTCATTAAGTTTCCTATTACGGAAAATAATTCTTCTATATTTGTATTAGTATGGATATATGTACAAAATTCAGTTACGTCCTCACTTGACGGAATTGGGTTTGATGAGACCTCATTCGACATTTGGATTCCTTGAAATCAAATTACATGTGTTACATCTACATAATTCTCGTCTTACCTTATGCTACATAACAATTTTTTTTATTATAACAACATACGTATAAACATGAAAAACTGTAAGTGAATATTAAATTTCATTGACATAATGCAAGAAAATTATTTACTACAAGTTTGCCAAAAATAAAAAAAAGTATTTATGCTAATAGATTAAATTGGTAACATAATTTTGTCACACTTTTAACGTTGTGAAAATTTTGGTTAGTTTTCAATGTTAGCAGATATTAATCATTTTTATAGTATATAAGGCAATAATAGCATGTTTAATGATTCATTAGAACATTTTTATTCTTTTTCAGTTTATCGAGAAACAATTCTAAACAACAATTAAGTAATAAGTTTTGATTAGGAATAACATATATTAATAATAACCTAAAATATTTATCTCTACACATTCTATGATAACTAAATTTCAGTTTTATATAAATAATAAAACAATTAAACAAGCTCGTCGAACATTTTCAAATTATTTCATTACATAATCAATAACTAATTTGTTTTAAATAAATGAAAGCTAGGTTTTTCGATTTTCTAACAATTATTCTTTATTAAATGTAGTTTATATTAGCAATACTTAGAATATGTCTTTCTTCTCTTTTGACCGTAATCCCTTTTTCTACAAAGTAGTCGACAATTTACGAAAAATTTACGTAAAACATAGTTTCATTCACATGTATAATCACGAGTCTTGAATACCATTAATGAATTTTTTTATACGACGAAATTCACGCATTTAAACATATGAATGTCCCTGTGTATTATATTTCTGACATCAAAATCAAACTGGTTTATAAACGGAGCGCTCACAGAACGTTCGTCTCGAATCCCTGCTCTCTGACTACGAGGACGTGACGGAAATGAGAATAACATTTGTATTGATAGATAATAAATATCAACCCAGCTGATTGCTCAACGTTCTGTGATACCTAATCTACATAATTTTTAAGCTAAATATTAACAACTTTTCTTAACGTTACATATTTTCAAGATTTATGTATTTATTTTATTGATTTTCATACTATATAAGTATGAACAATATATTTAAGTTTGTGAAAAAGAACTAAATATTATCAAGTCGCTTTACATTATTTTTTTGAAAAATAAACATTAAAAATACCGATAAAAGAGTTTTAACTACAACATTAATCAATGTTCAATAAAATTTAATACACAAAGGGTGTTTCAAGCATTAATATTTCAGCTTTAAAACTTTATTCAAGTTAACTAAAACTGCATAAAGCATATTTTTATTTTTATGATGAGGGTTGAATGGGAACAGATTGAGATGAAAGCGCTAGGAGTCAGATTCGAGCAGAAATAGAGGCTTATAAGAAGCTTCAGTTTTTCTATACGTTTCTTCCAACGGCTTGTCATAATGTAAAACTTTCATTTGTAACCTTGTATTACGAATGTTAGTAGGTCTTGCTATCTATTCCTACTTTATTCAAAATCTACCAAAGCGATATTGATTAAACGTAACAGTAACGTAGCTTAAACATCAGAAAAAGACACAGCCTATAATTTATCCCAATCTTCCGTGGGTTCGTCGGTCGAGTTTCCACGGGATCAAAACATACCTTTGTCTTATGTATGAAGTCCTGTGACGCAAACTATAATAGATTTCGCTGCCAGTTGATTACCATATTTATTGTTTTACCACAATATACATTTCTGAGTCCAATTTCGAAGTTCTGGTGGGTAAAGACGGTAAGGGACGCAGGTAACATAATATATTAAGAATGTAGGCAACTGAAAAACTGACCAAAACAAAGAAAAAATAAGGTTCTTCACAAATCCATATTGAAAAATGAGTAATATACGAGATAATTTAATCATCCAATTTGATTCATTCATATTCATTGAGAAATAGATATCACGTGGTATAACTGTAGGACTGTGAAATATGAGTGTTATAATGTAATATTCTCGGAACAAAAAAAACGTGTGAAAGAAATGCAATTATGTCCGCACGCGCGCATAGACTGCATTTCAGACTTAATCAACAATTGAATTCCTAGGAATCAAATTACGAGACATGTCTATCGCTTTTATTTTATGAGTTTTAACCGGTTGTATCCTGTTTGGCTTAATTAATCAAATAAATTAATTCGAATACTTAAGCTTCATCAATTTCTTGTATAAATAAAGTAAAACCTAAAACGATTTAAATAGTGAACACTGTCTTAATATTATTATAATTAATGTCTCAATATTTGTGAATCATGTTGTATTCGATTAATCATAACGAACTTGAAAATCAAAGTGTTTATAATGGCAATTAGATTTGTACTAATAGTAAGTCAGTTTAAAAAACAGTATTGAAAAGCTAAGATGTTATCAAATTTATAAATCGTCTTAAAATTATTAATGAGATTACGATTTCGCAAAGGTACTGCCAACTGAAAAACAAAAAAAGTGTTTGTTATAAATCCCAACATTACTAAACCAATAGAGTCCATAGAAATGTTACTTTTTTCAGAACTTCGTATGCGTTTTACTGAGAGTGTGACTTATTTTGCTTTTGTGAAGGAAAATAAAAAAGTTATGATATAAAATAAATATAACATTTGGAAACAAATGGCATTTTGCAAAAAGCTGTAAAGGCAAATTTTTCCTGTAATATTACACTAGAATGTCATCAAAAAAATATACAGAGATTTTTGGTTATCGAAACTTTTTACCAAATATTTAATTCATTTTATTACTTTATCTTTGGTGTACAGAACCCCGAAGTTGACCTGGTTCTTTACTACTCATAATTAAATAATAAAAACTAGGTATTGCACTAAGTTTTTTAGTATGCACTTTGTTTATCATATACATACTTTAAGTTTTTTTTATTTCCATGTAATTATTTATTTATGGACAACCTTTTTCCTATTGAAGAATAAGTTTTGGAAACGTGTTTTCCTCCTCATCCTCATTAAGCCTAATCATCAGAAAACTTTAAGGCGATAAATTATTTAACATAATTAAATATACAAAAAGTTGTTTTCAAGCCATTATTTTTTCATTGTGAGGCTGAAACTCAGGATTTATTTCTATCGGAAATAAATGTTTACTGAATAACTCTAGTAGGAAATAGCGTCATTGTGGGTATTGTGATACCACCACAGGTCTCAGCTACCAAAGACCCATATGAAAAAATACAAATCAAAAAAATTACTCACAAAATGTTTTTATATTTTTGTTAACAACATTTGCATTTATCATCGTAGGATCAGTAAACCAAAGAACAAAGGTGTTACAATTTGGTTGGCTAGAAATAATGAAAAAAAAATGGTAATAGGGAGAAGAGCTCTGATCCTACAAACATGAAATTAAGCTTCTTAAAATCCAATATCATATATAAATATATATATATAGAATCCAAAAGTTACAGTTTTTCAGGTTTTCAATTGACTCATATAATAATAATAAAAATCTTTTTAAATGAATTTTAACAGTACAATAAATGAATGACACATCCAGGTCCATGTGATGCATTTGTAATGTCCGTTAAATATCGCTGTTCCACTTTGAGTGGCGCGTTATTTCCTTGAAATGAAGACATGTACTAGTCATAATAGCATTTATTTCCTACTAGTAACTATTTAAAAAATATTTTTTTTAGAATTTTTGAATTATTTTCCAGTATATTTTTACACAATACGTTTTCGCCCTTGTATAGAATATCGTCAAGATCATTTGTTCTTATTAATTTGAGAGACTTATGTGACTGCTTTTCTTTCAGCTAAATGTACACTGATTTTCTCGAAATTTTTTAAGCTCCAGTAAGTGGTTTTTCTTGCACTACTTGAAAAGAGCGTAATTAACGGATTAAATTAAGATCACTGAATGCAACTACATTTACTTTAGCACTGATAGATTATTTTAAACGTTGAAACATAATAAAAAACAAAAAGTGAATTATTACAACTTTGTAATGATATTTTAAATAAATATAGATAGTCAGAAATTCAAAACTCCGCTAGAACACAAAAGGTAAAAATATCTAAAGGTCAAGCACATAGTCAGTTAGGAATTCTCTGTGTATTCCGTATCCGTAATCCGAGGAAATGTGATAACAGTTATATTTTCATTTAAACTTTCCTTGAAATCGAAATAGAATTACGTTTCCTTGGTTTATAGCTGTATTTTCTTGTATTACTGTAGTTTACTTAGTGATATGTTTGCTTTATACAGAAAAGTAAATACAAACATACAAAGTACCATCACATTAAAACAAAGTTTTGTGTGCTTTAGGGTAACTTAATCAGATAGGAAGTCTCTTTATTAACAATTAAAGATTTTAGCGTTAAAATAATATTCAAGAATATCATAAATACTGAATTTAAGGGAACAAATTCAACTTTTATTTGGTTTTCAATCACCCTTGAACAAATGTTACGTTCAAAAAGATATTTACAAAAGGGAAAATAAAACATTAACATACGCACTACTCGTATAAGAAGCAATAACAGAAATTGATATCAATAGATATCATTTCTTATATTTTGAAATACACTAAAAAATAACAATGTCGAAATTCCTGGTAATTTGTATTTGACTTGACATATGTGAAAAGTACAATAAGAGACAATAAGTTATAGAATAGGAAAATAGAATATCGTTGCATTTTTATATAAATTTTAAATATAAAAGGGTTATTTTTAAGTATTTCCAACATAAAATCTGTAGTTACAATGGAAAAAAATTGTAATATTAATATCCCTAAAATCTTATTATTACATTATTCTTGATCAATTTCTTCTTGACTGTTGGCGACAAAGTAGCCATTGTTTGACGTTTCTGTCAAATTGAATCTCGTTGGATACTGATTCAATTGCTAGCGAAATGTTCCAACATTTGAAAGCACAAAATTTTGAACTATTCCTGCAAGTTTGACAACAAGCTTTTGGTATTATACGGTTTGAGATAGAAGAATACCAACATGAAGTTGAGGGACAGTTTTTAGACAGTTGAGTAGACAAGTAATCATATAAATGTTAGTCGATATTATTTATAACAAAGATCTTCACACCACTCGGTCTCAGTACATAAACAACAAGCCTAAATTAAATTAGCCAAACCGCATATGGCTTGTATTTTTTATGTCATAATAATTGTAAAACATCATTTAACTACACCGTTCTTGGATACTCAAGTATTACCGATATTATAAAAGACCCAAAACATATTTTAACGTTGGGTTGTTTCTCGTTACTATAATTTGTTGAAATCACCCGACACCCGCACTGTGGAACGTTGGAATACTGCGAAGTTACGTATTATTAAAGAATTGTCAAATAAGAGATTAAAATGTTAAATTATTTTAACCTTAATAATAATATTTCATTCAACACGAATAAAAAGTAGGCCTTGGATAAGCCCTATAAGTTGTCTCTCACTCCTAAATAAAGTATAATTATGTTTTGGTGGATTCAATAATAAATCATGACAGCTTGACCAGCTAGAAATAGCTTATCCTTATTTATTTTCTTTTCTTTGTTGTAAAGATAATTTGAAAAATTTTGGAAATAATTCTGTAGGGTAAAAACGATTGAATGCAGTCGATAAGGTATGTATGAAACTCATACAACAGCGGTCCCTCAATAAACTGCCGTACTTTAGAAACCTTAAGCGGTTATCTTATATTGCTTTTCTTATCTTATATATATTTTACTATATCCAGATGTTGATAAGCACACAAGATTGTCACAAGCATAATATTTAAGTTTTTTATTATGTAGGTCGTGATAATTACAATCAACACTCTACTATATTACAATAAAATTAAGATAATGTTATCTATCATATCATCAAGTGGTGGTCATTTTTGACACTTATCAATAACAAAAACTCATAACAATAACAAAAACAATGGGTTCAATTTAAGTGCTCGCAAGTGTACTCAGGAGCAAATCTCCAATCACGCGGACGGCATTGTGCCGTCTCGTCTCGCTTGATACTTTTGACACCCATCGGCTCTTGCCAAGTTTCGTGCCGGCTATTATACTAAGCTATCCTTTATACACATCGAATACACTGTGAAATATCGCTGTTGGACTGTGATTGTTGCAATACTCATACCTCAAACTCACACCTTTTAATTTACCCGAAATTCAATTGCACTGTACATTTTTGTAATAAACCTCATTTAATCTTCTATAAAATCACCACATACCTGCCATAACACGCTAGAATTTCTGCGTCCATCTTAATGAATTCTTCCTCCAGCCATGATGTAAATAAATTAAAAATAGATAATTTTGAAGTCCTAATTTTCCAGCAAACTATCGTTTAATTTAATATAAACTAAGTGTTCGAATACTCCACGTTTTTTATTATTTTATATCTACATTGTCCTGATGTTTCAATAACTGTACATCAACTGTCATCACGGACAAACGAGATGAAAATGTCTGTCAGTTAGTCTTGTTATTTTTCATCTACCGCCAACGATTTCGTAAATTTCTAGCTAACTGCTCTGGATGCACGCAAAAAGCGCTAATTGTGGCTTGGAGTATTGCGGTATTTCAAAAAATTACCAACTTATTTCACTATCGTAATTCAGATTTTTTTTCCTTTAATTACAATATCTTCGCGGATGTATTAATTGTGGATTACGGATGTATTCACATCGGTATGTACCTGTCATCACGAGCGAGGATCTGTGGCTTTTCAAACCGGATGTAGCAGCTTGGTTTATTTATTGTGTGTTCACATGTTACTGACTTTAACATATGCCTATTTTTAGTATCCGTGATATTTTCTTTAACCGTTTCAGTGATGCTCGTTATTATTAAAATTTACTAAAGAAATATTCAAAGCAACTTTACTATTTAATCAACCTGCAAGACTACTACAAACCTTCTTTAAATCCCTTCACAGAAAGTCTTAACATACACAAGAATGTGAGAGACCTTTCTGTTCATTTAAGTAAATAATTATCTTATATAAAAAGAAAATCACAAAACAGTAATTAACATAATTTTTATATTTCCATACATCTCATAACTCCGACATGATTTGATTATAATATATAAATGACTTTGCTGCATTAATTAAAACCACGTCACTAACGGGTCGAGATGACAATGAATAAGGGTCCGTTAACCGGACCGACGAGCCCCGACGAGCTCATTACCTGAACAAAGCACTGTTTTCAACGTAATATCATTGGACATCACTTTGAAACCGCCGTTTACTGATCGAATTATTGAATTTTCGTATCTATAACAATCCAATGACATTTTTGTATTAATGTTGATACTTTTATTACGAAAAAATATTTATTACTAGTAGTCGCCCAGTGGTCGAATTTAGACCATAAATGAAGAACAAATGAAACAATTTGCCCACAGTACATATGCGTGTTCAAATACTTGTGCATGGTAGTGTGTGGAATGTTTTATTATTTAAATTAATGCACTTTATAAGCATTATTGTCGAAAAATATTAGTTCTGCACTTCTACACATAAACTATAAGTGTGACAAATTTTACTCTCCTGCGTCCGCGCAATTTTCGTAAAAAGGGCTATAAAGCTTTTGCATCACGTATTAATATATAGATTTATTTAGACAAAATTCAAACGTGCATTTTGAGGTATATCGCTTTCTCGATGTTTTATTAAAGAATATTTAATTCTTTTTTCTCTTTATTTAAATTAAGTTAAACATTGTCTTAATTTTTCCTTTTTTATAAGGACAAATTTTTACTACAGAAATTATTCACAAACGTTCTTGATAATAAAATTATATTTAATATTACGTACGTTTAAAACCCACTATTAAGTTTATTTCCAATATTCTAAAAAGAGTTTAAGATTTGTCTGATTATATTTCTAAGGCAAGCTTTAGTGGTAAGTTTTATAATTCTGTTTGCTTTATAAAACTATAAAAAAAAATATCTGCTTTAAGTTGTATGAAATTTGCAGAACGGAATAAAATGTGCACCTCAAAGTTATTTTAGTGCAGTGATATTTTATTGAGATTTTATAAAAAGGAATTAAGAAAACCTTCGTAAGTCGTGACAATAAATCTTGGTAAATAAACATTAATATGCATTTTAATAATATGAATATCAACAATAAACATCGAACAAATTTAATGAATTTTAACAATTGTAACATTTGTAAATTATACAATATCGATGCTTCCGGATCTTTCCATTATGAATTAACAGTAAAATACGATGTGTTATTGAATTCAGTGAAATATAAGAAACATTGTCTTTGTTGAAACTGATTGTTGGATTTGTTTATTGTTTATTGTTGTTGAAAAACAAATGAATTTTATATATACATTTATTTGTTGTCTTGTCTTTACGTATACTCAGCTCGAAAATTTTGTAGAATTGACAAATGTTTGATTTTTTTTCCGTAGAAATCAAAGCAGAGTTTTCAAAATTTTATCGTAAAACGAGAGATTAAAGTAATACAAATTTTGATGAACAGCAGGAGTGAAACAATTTACATTTATTAATTGTTAGTAAATAAACTAAAAAAAAATTTTTATAATTGATTAAAAGAATGCTATTATACTAGGGATATACCTATTCATTAATTCTTAATTCTATTAAAGAGAAGACTAAAATTTATAGAACTCACTTTTTATATTTTCTTCACTAAGAAATAATATATCAAAGAAAGGCATTTAAAATAAATACGATTTAAAATATCTGTTTTACCATCGATGTATCTATAGCAATGTTAACATAAATAAATTGTTTGTATATAAAAAACTTCTGTAACATTAACATGTGTTCGTACTTAATTTCTATAATTAAGAAAAATATGAAATATTTTACACCAATTTAAGTGTACGTACAAAAAAAATTAAGTCTTTTTATTTGTTATTGAAACTTTAATTGTACAAAATGAAAGAAATATTAGAGAATAAAAATAAGTGTACGGACAGACACAATTTTTTTTAATGTGAAAGGTGGCAAAAGAACTGACGGGCTACTTGGTGGGCAAGTGGCCACCGTCGCCCGTGGACGCGTGGACGCCCATATCTATTGGGAACGCGTTGCCAACTTTGGGTTAGTAAGAATGGGAGCCGAGGAATGGGTGGGAATAAGGAAATTACAGGAAAAGGGGGAAATAGGTTAAGGACAACCAGCTCTAGCACTCATCGGACGAAACGCAGTTATTAAAGAATACTTCACGCCGATCTTCTGTGAGAGGGTGGTACTTCCCTGGTCGAGCCATCGAATGATCGATCTGTAGCTATGACTACAGCTAGGCTCTACCACCTAACTCGTGTGTTACGCCTAAGAACTTAAATTTCCGAGAAGTAACCGCTTTCTAAAGCACAGCGATTTTATAGTAAGATTATTTTATTATTGTGCGATGGAAACCAAATTTAAAATCTAACTTCAAAGTTTCACTACATAAAAATGTTAAAATTTAAAGACAATATTCACCTATATTTTCCAATTCCAAGAATGTTTAATGCAACAATGGTCCTATGCACGCTGGTAGAGTTTCCACGTGTATTGAATAGTTTTGTTTTCAAATATACTCAAAGTTGATCAATAAATTTTATATAATGGAATAGTAATGAAATAGAATTTAATAGCAATCTTAACAAAAACACTGTAATGTCTGAAGCTCAGGTACTCTGCTATGAATTCCCTTTGTGTAAAACGCCGCGTGTCAATTTGTCGACGGGTTCTATTTCCGTATGTCGCTTGGAAATATGATGACGGGAATATTTTATTTCGTATGTTCTGGTATTTAAAATGGAAACATCATTCTTCGGTTTCTTTGCTTAATTTCATCTAATGTTATTGTTTTCTTCTTAAACTACACGTTCCAACACTGTTTCTTTAGTAATTGTAATGGAGTATATTATAGAGCCTAATAATAGTTTTTCATTGTTCAAGTTAAAAAAATATTTGAATTACTACATCCTAAATTACTTAATGAACATGGATGAAAAACAAATTTGCTCTGTTCCGCTATAAGGCCCCTAACACTCGTCTGAAAGTCTGAAAGTCGTCCAAGTTGAAAGTAAAATATTATCTAATATTGAGGTTTAGTTCTCAGTCGTTAAAAGATTAACACATATTTCTAAAAAAAACAATTTCTCATCAGTTTAGAGTTTTTAACACTTAAATTATCTCGTCTCCATTGTAATGACACCGTAATTTATATGCTCATAGAACTTAAGAAATGTTTTAATACAGAAATATTTTAAAAATACTATATTTATCATAGAAAATATACAAATTTAGAAAAAAACAAAGATAGAAACGAATCGACAGATTAATCTACTTCATTGTTTTTTATTATTTTAATTTAACAATGTTTAAGAAAAATTGTCTTCATTAACTCTACATTTCAGGACAAATATTTTACAACTGATTTAATTACATTATATATTACACATAATAAGCAAGATAAGGCTTCCTATTTTTTATTACAGCAGTAAATAAAGGTTGTATGTTTTTAACATTGCTACGGTCAAAGTACTCAACCATGTATTGTAGATCCGGGATCGGATGTTGTTCGACATCGAAAAGAATACTTGTTTTACAAAAAAATATTTTTGTCCAGATATAAGTTGAAATATCAAACCTAAATGGAGTTTTGAATTATTTTTATAAAAACAGGTGTGAATTGGATGTAATACATGATACTGTTTTTAACAGATACTCTTCCACGAGTATATTGAGCTCCGGCCATAATGGGACAGTTAATCTTCTGTATGTCTTCTTTTTATTAATTTCTTGGCTGTTTTGAGGCATCTGCAAAATAAAATTAAAACTTTCTATGCTCAAGTTAGCATCGTATAGTATTGTCTACCAAGATGTGAAAGCAATACCGCCAACTATTCCACGGTACAGAGAAAGTGTACTTGAAAATACGTGTTGTGTTTAAAATAGACTACATAATAAATGACCATGAACCCTTGATCTTACTTTTTCGTTTTTGACTATCTTAAAATGGGCAACAATGATGAGCTTATCATAATTTATTTAGTATCTATGCGAATGACAGTAGAAAACACATTCTGAAATGGCAGAAAAACAGATTTTGAGAACAAGAAGTTAAAAAGCATGGTTTGACTTGTCTGAAACTGGGAAAGTTCTTACAGATATTGAAACGTCTATTTTACATATTAAGGATCTATCTTCATTTCGAGTATTATTCCCAGTTCAGATCTGAGACATTTTTTTGGAGTTTGAAGCTC
>DVQP01002730.1:0-11979 GCA_018231745.1 Danaus eresimus
TATACGGTTGTAAAAAATATTATCCTGGACAATTAAATAATATATATATTTTTAATTACTTTATGAAGTAACGGGGGATTTTACAATGTTATTTTACACTAACTGTTACCCGCGACTCCGTCCATAAAAAAATACAAAACCAACGAAGCACCGGTAACGATTAATTTCGGAATCGGGAACAAAAATAGCCCTAGTTACGCCTTGTTATTACTTCACCTGCAAGTAAAAATCCTGTCAAAATCGGTCCAGCCTTTTCAGAGATTAGCCGGAACAAACCGACAATAATTATAAAAAATAAATCAATAAATTTAAATGAATAAATAATTAAGGTGCATGTACTGTATGTACATGTACTTAATATATATATACATATACAGATACATATAGTAAGAAACAGTTATTTCCATATTACGAACAGACACACCTAATTTCACTTATATGTATAGATTAGTGTAATATAAAATATGTATTCGAATATCACAGACAACAACTAGACTGTTACGAGAAAGAACTGACGGTGTCCATAAGCGGAGCGGGCGAGTCCGCGGGCGGGGCCGCACTGCTAGCGGCGAGGGTTGAGCAACTAGAGAAAGCCTTGCAATCCTACCGCGACCTGCTGGCTCTACACGACCACGATCCTAACGCTAAAGGTACAAGACATATTTAAATTATTTCATTTATATGTATATACATATATATATATATATAATAAAATTATCTTTAATTTTTTGTTTGCTATAGGCCATTTCCTTGATTTCATAGCTGTCCGTGTGCAATATTCCATTTCATCTTGAGTGTAAACCTGATTTGCACAACTATAGTCCAATCACAGACATTAAATACAATTAAAAGATTTGTTTACTTCACGAGCAGTAATTATTATTATTTTAGCCCTGGAATTGGCTCGAGCTGAAACATCTAAGTGCCGGGAGGAGGCGGAGGCGGCTAAGCGAGAAGTCGCCAAGCTTAGAGCCCAAAGAGACCAACTGCAGATGCATGTTGAGAAACTTGCTGCGCCTACAAAAGTTAGTACCAACTATTAACTACATTTTTTTTGTTGTCATTTAAAATCTTATACAAGTTAGAATGAAGAAAAATAAGCCAGTTCTCATACGACGAAATATAAAATATAATACTAGCAAACTATTTTCTTGTATTCTCTTAGATTCTACACTTAGCTGACAACCCAGCAGCGGCCGCTCAGAAACAAATGCAACTTGAGTTGGAATCGGCCCAGGAAGAGGTAAATAGTTTTAAACGTGACATTATTAATATATTCACTATATTAAAATAACTTTATAGAAGCACATTATATAGCATTAAAAAATATACAATAACAAAATTACGTTCGACATTTGTAAAGAAAATAATATGCCAAGCAGTGTTTTAATTATATATTAAAAATTGTTTTGAAGATAAAGAAGCTGAAGGCTGCACTTCGTGATGGAGGGTCTAGCGCTGGTGATGACGCGCTCCGAGCACAGCTTGAAAACAGCCGCATCAAGTTACAGAGGTATGCTGTTCTAGTTTAGCTCTTTAAACTATATACATCGTCTTATAACAATTCTTGGTACAACCAGAATCTGGCTTAGTATCTATATTTAACTACAAAATTATCTGCTATTAAAAAAATTGTTACTTTTGAGTTTAGTTTAATGAATCTAACTTAATAAGTATATCAATACTACAAATAATAATAATAGCTAACACAATTCTGAGTATAATTAAAGAATTATTTTAAGGAGGAAATGTAATATAAATATTGAATTTGCTATACAATTATATTAATTGTCTTATTTTTTTTACCATTAATTTTGACCTTTTGTAGGATGAAAGAGGAATTTACATCTTCAGCCCAAGAGTATCGTGATGTGTGCTACATGCTGCTAGGCTACAAAATAGATAGAACTGGACATAAGAACTACAGGTGGGTTAATAGAGGTCTATATAAATGGTTGTAAATATCTATTTATAATACAAATTTAAATAAATCTTTTCATGCTATACTATAATGTTGTATGGAATCCTGTTTTACGTAACATACATTTATGCATGATATATTTTTTAAACATATTTCGTAATTTTATATTGCCAAACTTTTTGTTTGATTTCATGCTCAATATAAGTAGTTTAAAGTCATACATTAAAAAATAAGAACAAATTAAAAAACTTTTTTTTTTCTGTTACAAATTATATTCAAAAAATATTTTTCTTTGGTACATATGATGTTCAAAAATTTCGAAGATATAAACCGCTCTTTTTATCATGTTACAGGATATCAAACATGTACGCTGAGTCCTCAGACGAATATCTGACATTCACACTGTCTGACGATGGCATTGAAATGGTACATACAGATTATTCAACAACACTGGGAGACCTGGTCGAGTTGCACTTACATCAGAACAGATCGATCCCTGTGTTCCTCAGTGCTCTGACTATGGAACTGTTCACCAGAATAACTATGCAGCAAACGCAATGCTAGACCGAGTGGGAGAGACAGACATTAGTGTTCAAACTTCAGGACCTTTTAGATAATTGTAAAATATTATGTATCTGTGTGTCACTTACTTTACGGAGTCATTGTAAAGTGTTTGGTGTGGGTTAATTTGTATAAAATAGATAAATGTATGTATAATTGAAACTAACTCTTGTTACTAGAATCGGGGTTTGTTTTAATATCTGGGATATGTTGTGAAGATTTTTTTGCATCGATGTATGTCATATCAATGATTAAAAGCGTAGCAGTTCTCATTTGTATATACAGCATATATTTAATTCTCACAATTTTTAACATAAATTTGCTGGCAGTAAATTACATGTGCAAAAAATAATTGTATTGTCCATAGTAACTAATAATATAATAGACATTGTCATATCCATAAAATGAATAATTTTTTTTCCACAATTCTAAAGGCATTTAAAATAAGTTTGGCAAAATTTTTATTGGGATTTATGGTGAATTATTTTCAGTGCCGGAATTATTATACAATTTACTAATTAAATGTTGTTTACGATCTGTTTTCCCAAAATGTATTTATTTCTAAGGAACAGGATGATGTTTTTTCTCTTTATTTTATTTTAATGTAATTTTTAGGTTTAATTTATTGATATAAATACTTACTGTTGAGACAGACTATGTTTAAAGGGTCAATCTATAGAATTTTCATAATTGTCATTAAATTCATTCCATAATCTACATTAGTCATGATCCTGTGGTCATTCATTTTTTGTAAATTTAAATAATAATGTTGAAGTGAAAATAAGGTTATCAACTAAGATACTTTCTATATGTAGGTATAAATATTATTTGTATGTCAGATAACAATATTGATAGTTGATATGAATAAAGTTTCAATAGACATTTTAATATTACTTAATAACAAAATGATTTTTCCTATCATTTTCAGATGGAATTAGTGAAGACAGCAAGTAAGTTATCATTACTACAAAACCAGTTTTTTGTAATGAGATCATGTCGAGGACTCAGATATTTCAAAAAAATTTTTGAAACAACTTATTGTTGTAAATTAATATGTGTGAGGATTAATTTAATTTTTGGGTGATGAGATTTAATAAAAAACAAATCAATGTAAAATATTTATGAAGAAACAAGTACAATATATTATACATCATCTCTAATGATTGAAGTTGCTACAACAATACATAGCATATCTAACAGTTCAAAAGTATGCTTACAATAGTTAAAGAAAAGATTTTACGACTGTGTTATTTTTTATTATTTCCTGCATGCAATTGTTAGTAATTTGAATATTTTTTGTGTGTTGACTTTTAAATATCAAAAAAAAAGACGAAAAATATATTTTATGACAAGACAATCTTTAAATATTAATAAGCAAGTATAAAATATACAGTTTAAAAAAATAAAAAGTTTTAATATGATTTTTCTTAAATAAATGATAGCTTTCTTTGTTTTTCTCTATAATTACCGTGAATTATATACGACCTAATAATGTATTTATTAAATTTCTTAATTCAAAATATAACCAGAAAGATCTTTTGCAGTCAATATCCAATAACATTTTTTATCGGATTCAATAAAATTAAACCATACCAGTATCTTTGGACACTGTTACATCCGATAACTGGTTTTTGAGATCTTAAAATTTTAAATTGACACTGACACTAAATAAAACTTAATTAGTAATAAGACTTATGTGGATTATTATACTACAACAATGGAACCGAATTGTAAACTATTTAAAGCTAAGCGGACGTCCAAAAACTAAATTGACAGTGACGTACATGACAATAATTCGATGATTTACGAAAGACATCCCTACAAAATAATTCTTGGAAACATTTTGGAAATAATTTAAAGTAACAATAAATTACTTTTATCTAAATTCTAAAGTTAACTAATTTCATTGTATAATGTTCCGAAAATTAAAAAAAATAAAATAATTCTAAATCCTTACATAGACATAATACTGAATTAAGTAAAACATTTAGTAAATTGTCTGTATTACATTTTGATGATCCTGTGACACATTTATATAAAAAAAACTAAAACAAAACAAAACACGTAAACATAAATTTCACACAATTTTCAATAACATTATTGCACTAAAACTTTTATAACTTAATAATAAATATTGCATAAGCGTTAAAACCACATTAAGTGAAGTAAAATAACTAAAGTCTTACAGTATCTACTAAAAGTTAATAAATTTTAAAAACAAAATGTCAGTCCAATAAGTTCGTCCCGCGTTGCAGCATTCCACGAGACGGAGATAAGAATTCTCTATAGAAGAAGCTACACAGTAACGTACCCAATATTGTGCTAACTACAGTTATATTTATAACTTTTTACTAAATATTAAGTACAATTTGGTGCTCAATTTAATATTGTAAAGTGTTAGTCATTAATTATTTATCTACAATAGTCGAAAAATGTGCATCTTGTTCGAGAATTTTCTAAACCTACAGTAAGTAATTGAACATTCGTAAAACTGGCTCATTTACTCCAACAATCTTATCCCTAGACTAAGTTCTTTAAGCTGTTCCAATCAGTAGATATGTTAGAGGAATTTAAGGGAATTCGTTTTCGTGTATTCAGTGTACGGACCATACTGTATGCTCCCACATATACCGGGATATCATAAATTAGGTAACCGGAGAGAATTTTGATATTTACTCTATAATTAACATAAGTACTTCGCAAAACTTTGATCGAGATCATTCTTTCAACGTCCTAATGTCTGACAAAGTTGTTTTTATTCTTGGGACTTCATTATTTTTGTCTAGCTGCAGTTGTTGTATCTGCAGACCGTGGCTCGGCCGGAAGTCTGTCCGTCTCAACTCACAGATTCATTGGACCCTGCAAACCCAGTCTCTGGCTACAGGACTCGCGAGGAGTCCACATCTTTGTGTTTCTCTTCTGTCACACTATTGTCCGTTATATTTTTGTTTCCTGCAAATCATAGAGCCGCCATTAATATATAAGTGAAGACAAAATTGTTCATCGCAACTATCTGTGTAGGTCGACTTCAATTTTATTATGAAGATTTAAAAGTTAAGTAATTAAAAATGATTGTTATTAAATACTCGTTCCGGATAAAGTTAATATTCAAAGTACTGATATTTTTACAATTATCAAAACATAACCTCAATAAATAGCTGTTGGTATACTTTAAAATATAACTTCATCCGACGACTAGATAAATATCATTATTACGTAAAATTAAAATTCATATTTCAATCACCCTTGCACGGGCCGGGATGGAGAGGATCAACGACAGTCCCGGCGTGGCAAGCGGCCCGTTGGAGGCGACACCAAGACGAGTACGTCCTGCGGTCGGAGCCGCAGAGCGGACGTCGGGCTCCGCCCCCGCAGGCCCCGCAAGACACGCACCGGGCCCCCGACACGCCGCCCGACACGCAGCGCTGGCCCGAGCCGCAGCGAACAGACGAACATGTCGCGTTCGCTGGTACAACATAACAACATATTGTTAATAAAATTAATATGACGAAGACCCTTCATACATTATACCTACACTAATACTGATCTGCTGCCATAGTCTACCCCATTTAAATATAGTACCCTTGTAATGTTTGTTTTGGTAATAAAGCGTTATTTTAATGCCAGACATGCTCTAGGCGTTGTTGGACGTTGGTATTTATCGCTTCAATTAAATGGCAACATTAAGATCGCGTTCTATATAGTAGTTAATTAAAAGCGACCATATAATTTTTTATCTTCACATTTCCTAAACACTTGCACCTGTCGTAGCGATGAAAAGTATGATATCTACAGAAAATTAATAGACAAAAATCAAAAAATCAAAATTCGTATATTGATAAAATACAAACCTATACATGATCCTTTGTACGCGAGCGGCAGTGCTTTACCACGTTCGCAGGCAGCGCGTCTCAGAGCACACGCGCCGGCGTACGTCCGCCCGTCGACAGCGCAGACGGGCGTGCCCGCAACACTACACGCTCCACACCGCACGCAATGTGCTCCCAGCTCGGCGTCTAAAACGCAGCGTTTATCTCCTCCACAGCGGACACCGTCACAGCTGCCGACTGTTTAATACTAAATTAATATGTTTAACCTAGCTTCAATTGGATAACTTCTAGATTGGTAGTACCACAAACATTATGAAATATAATATTAACAGACATCATTATAACTCGGTTTAATACAGCCAACTGTAATGTACTTCATCACTGTATCGTATGTCGGTATGTAGTGTAGCGATAGTCTGTGTTGTCTAGACACCGATCAAGTGCAGACACTTGAGTGTTTAGATTATATAAAATTCATCACATTTAATTAAAACATTACAAAGAAATCTTAATGTTTCACACAGACCACTCTTAATGACGTTACGTATATTTGACAAAACCTTTATACTTATATTAAGTTGAACGCAGTTTTGTACATTTCTTTATGCGGCGACAAAACAAAGAATCCTATTTATATAAAAGACATGACACGACAAGATGTAAAAATACAAACGACTTGCCAAAATATTATGTTATCTATAATAAAGACAACGTTATATTGAACAAGGTATTTTAGTCTGTGTACAAGAATGTGTTGCGCTTGCGGCGAGCCTATCCGCTCGTAAAATACTATGAAGTGGTCGCATAGCCGAAGTCCACATTATTCGGGCTATGGTATTTTGATGTTTATATTTTCGAAATAAACTTCTCAGAAATCTTGTCATTTTGGTAGTAGAAATGTACTAATATTTTTTTTGTGATAATGTTATTCTCGAAAGGTTCAATAAATATTAAAATATTAAAAAGCCAAGAAGGATATTGAAAGATGAATATATCTTCAGAGTCCATTACATTGACTTTATCTTGAAGGATTATCATTCATAATGTGGAATGAGGACGACTGTCTGACTTGGCGTAGGGCAATTCACAATTATGGCACTTATAGATTGTCTCCGTAGGAAAGTAATGAATCAATCTAAGAAACAATGCGGATATCTATGTTATAACGATTACTAGAGGAAAATTATTTATATGGTAACACCAATGACTTTTTTTAGTTTGACAATACCTCAAAGTAATGTCATTTACGATAACAATACTCTGCAGCTACGTGCAAAACTTTCAATTCATCGCATAGAACGCTAAATAAATACAAGTTTCCTTTTCATAGAATGAAATTTTCAAGAACGCTTTTTGTGCGGAGGCCTGCGGGCGCATTAACAAACTGTGAGAGTTTCTTTTTTTTACATCTATTGAATTACGCTAGCTGTGTGCGTAACGAAGGAAGCGGTCGACTCCGACGCTGCCGGTTCTCATAATTGCACCTATTCTACACTCAGATGACATCCTGCACTACGCCATTGCTATACGCTCTAGCCACATGTTTTCGAATGCGTTTCCCATTAAAACTGTCAAGTAACATGTCCGTTGTAGACTGCACCTAAAATAGTTTTTATTGGAATTGGATGATGGTAATTATTGCATACTGAGAACTAACCAGGAAATACACCGAGTTTCATACGTTTCTAATGTTTGTGTCGGCACGTTAAACTGTTTTACTCGGTATTTCTAATGCTTAAAAACTATATGCAGCTGAATTGCCCATGATTAAAATAAACGCCAATCTACATAACATTCTTATGTATTATGTGAATTCGTGAACGTTCAATATACAACGTCGATGCTATAAAAACTCCGTGATGGTTTTAAATTTGTTAATATATTATAGACGCTACAATAAATGAGTGCATGTCTCGCAATAAGGTTATGTTGTTCGCTTCCCACGTGCGACTTTTGTTCGTCTATCTCCCACGGTAACTTCCAGTCTGTTCTCATACTCACTTTGAATATTGAACCAGATCGCATTAAATTAATTTATATAGAATACACAAAACTCTACAAACTTCTCTGAATTAATGTACATATATTTTTATTCGTTTTTTTATATGTCATAGAGAATTTTATGTGAATTAATAAAAAAATATATGTAAATAAAATATCGTAATATATTATGTTAATTACATCCATACATTAATATTTATGTCTTTTATATATAGTCATCATGTTTTATGTTAATTTCAGGCATAATTTTGAAAATTATTTTTATTATAGTTGAAAAAATAGATAGTAGTGTAAGATTATGTTGATGGACTGTTAAAATAGAGTTACGAAAATCGTCAGGTAGGGATTTATAATAAAAATATTTCATTGACTTCTTTAGATTGAGTTAATTCACTGTTCATTGTTCCGATGATTATTAATATCGGTTAATATGGATGTATTTAAAATCGATGTTTTTCTCTTTAGTTGGTGTTATTATAATTTTGTTACGATTCAAAAAACGGATAGTCATATGAATAAAATTTATTTAATAATTAAAAAATATATGAAATAAATCACAGAAGCGCAAAGTTTTGAATTATAGGCTCGGTAAGTCCGTGTAAATTGCTTTCTCCAGACAGTTGTGAACAGCTGTAATTAATTCTCTTGCCCAATAATACCCACTCACTGCAGGTAGTGTTCCGCATGTTTACTGTCGTAGTGATATGTAAGCGTTGCATTGGAACTTATCTCACAAACGTATATATAAAACCTGTCTTTAATGATCACGTGCTTCTGAGTTACCGATCGAGATAACAACCAGTGGCCGGGCGCCAGAAGACTCATTCAGATGCACGCACTCGTATGAACACATATCATGAATAGATATTAACTACTATTGACTTATATTTAAAGCGTTTAACGAAGCTATGTACAATATACCGAAGGTGTGGCTGTGGTGTTGCTCTGAGACAAGGATTAATACATTTAAAGGAACGAACAAAACGTTTAGTTCCTGAGACCGTAATTATAGCCAATGATATTGCGCCCGGAGCCTAACTTTGATTGGTTGTTTCCAATAAGCCCTTTTAAAGATCATTACTAGAAAATGCAAGGTTATTGGTAAATGTCAATAAAACACAACACCCGAGGGGCTATCGAGTGAAACAAATTTCCTTTAATTTATATTTTACAATAATGATATGGTGAATTTATTTCCCAGTTATAAGTGCTGCTGTGTTCATACACTTTTAATATGAGTTTTGTGCGTAACAAAAATAAACATTTTTATTATAACTTAGTATGTTGTCTCGACGCTTACAAAACACCTAACAATCAAACTAAACTTTGTTATGAATGAAAATCATTTTAAATTTTAGAGACAAAAAATATAAAATTTCTCGTCTATTATACTTAATATTCAAAATCATTACGACTTTAAAAATATTGTTTTAGGTTTATCATTAATAGTTGCAGCTTAAAATGTTATCTACTTATGTTTTATTAATACATGGATTGGAATTTACAAAGCTAGACGCTAAAAATATAGAGGGTATTTTATCGTATGCACTTGCCCATATGAGTCAAAGTGTAATTAACTTCAGACGCGATAAGTGTCAAGTCAGCGGCTAGGCCTGAACGGGTCAAACAAATTACAATTGCACAGGACTTGCACATTGTTTTCAAATCTTTTGTATAGGTTTTCGTTCGTGGTGTTATTTTTGTTAAACTATTATACGTACGATACATTGGCTACTCCGATTTGGAAGAGAGCACACTAATATAATTTATATATTACAAGTAAACTTAAGTAACTTGGTAAGTCGTTATAACATGAACTTTTATTACAATGAACTAAACCAAAATAATTTGCGACGCTCGTAAATTGATTCAATTATTTAGCTTGCTTCATATTTATAGCTGGACGGATTGAATTTATTGGACGTTAAGATAAGCTACTGCTAAAGTGGGTTTCAGTGAAAGCCCTAACGACTGCTTTCTGAGGCCACGTGGACGTCTGGAAACCACGTTGTTTGAAACGGTATTGAAAATATGTGTTTATTTATAACAGTTAAATTGAAATAACTTATGATTTATACAAATAAGCGTTGGCTTAATCCTAACTCTGTTTGCTGGAAGGTATATTACATACAATTATATACATATATATTTTTGATGAATATCATTTTTAGTACAGTTCAAACAAAACTTTCCCGCCAAAAAGGAAAATCGTTATACTATAAAAAGTATAATCTATGTGAGTCTTGTTTAAACATTCTAATATTTTACTATAATCTGTGTAAGTTATGAGTGTTGTGGTTACTGAGGGCTTCCAATGTAAATGAAGGTTAATAAATCGTTTTATCAGAACAAAATTAACGTATTTTATAGAGACTTGTTTGTATCAGGTGTTGCTTTATCGAAAACTTTACTGTTCGGTTGCTAGCGGTTACGTTAACAAATAAATAACACATCTTGGTAGTGTTTATTATGAGTTCCTCGGATAGCTCCAACAGGTTCCTTTTATCGAAAATTACATTCCATTTGGTGATAGTGGTTACTATTTTTAAGAGATTTATTTAAGAGTTCGTATGAAATTTTTTCGAAGTGTTTACTTTATTAAATAGTGATTTGTTATAATTATATAATAATGTAGTAATGTCAGTCAAGTGTCAAGTGTCAAGTGTCAAATGCTTATAAAATTGTCACCTCTGCATGGTCCAGGGTAGTCGAGGGTCAGATGTTTAGCGGGGCGGCGGCAGGCTCGTCTTCTTAGTCTGCACAGCGAGCGGTAAGTGCGGCCGTCGCTGCCGCATACGGGTCCCGCTCGCCGACAGCTAGCCGCACACACGCATCGGGCACGAGCGCCTCGCACCACACAGCGACGGCCAGCCCCACAAGACACACCCGCACACGACTCTAGTACATGGAGTATTATTAAGAATCAGCGATTATTAGAAACATGAAGCTGAGTTAACAATTAGTTGGCAGTAAAGAGCGCGCTGATATCCATCTTGTATTTGATACTGTATAAAGACAACTTCTCAGGAGGTATATGGTTAATGTTCCTCTGTACTTACACATTCATTAAAATAACTTGCACGTCATCATGTGACAATTCGGAGTTTATGTGTTTTTAATCTGATGATAATAATATATAATATGAAGTTTGTAACTTCTATTTCCCAAATAAATTTTGTATTCATTACTATAAGTAACGTTGAACATTGAAAAATAAAAATCTTCGACTGTACCTCGACAATTGTTGCGGCCAAGTTCTGTTTGATACAAAATAATGTATCAACAATGAGTTAGATGATATTCTTTCGTATTTCAAGTAAAAAATATGAAGTTTGAAGTAACGCATCCCTTTTATTACTAACTGATGTCTGCGGCTCTACTCGCACAATAAAATCCTTGAGTTACGTATGCTCCTCTTCTCTAGGTCCTGACTTGGTGACAATGGACCAACTCAAAACAACGTCATTTGTATTAAAAAATATCATTAAAATCGAGAACTTGTCTCTTTTTATAATGTTAAAATAATGTATATTACCTACGTGCAAGTGAAATCCTCTTCAAATGCTTTCGATCTAGAGGTTAGCCGTGACAATCAGACAGAGACAAACACCTTATAATATTCCTTTTTGATATAAGTATTGTATACGTATATAATGTCACATACGT
>DVQP01002731.1:0-11978 GCA_018231745.1 Danaus eresimus
TAATTTGCCTTTATATTTTACATTTTTATCAAATTACCCGCGCACACATATATATATTAACACACATATACAACCTTTTATATATAATAATGTGACGCAAATAATTGATTTATCTATTTGTGATGTCATTAGTTCTTAAAAAATAAGCACTTCTTGAAGCTCGTTCAGATCTCTCAATGACATTACATTTAATACTCAGTTGCAGTGTTATTCTTCTAATTGCTGGTGCAGTTCTCGGGATATCATCACAGCCATAATTCAACACACGTGCCTTAGGATGGTGGTATACTTGGAGATTGCAATATGTCATATACTTAATTAATAACATCATCATTTCCAGTGAACTCATTGCCGATATTTGTTACTGAATCTATTTATTATAATTGTGTTTATGTTCATTTCATTGTGTGTTTAAAAGTGCTCAGTGTATCATCAACCCATTTGTTGTTTCCATCACGTAATCGCGCGACAAACAACTTATACGGGCTTCTAATTGTCAACCCGCGACCGTACGGCTGTCATAAATCACGACACCACACGGAAATTGCTTTTCTTATATTTCTATTCTACAATATTGTTTTAAGCTGAAGAAAATTAAAATAAAATATTGCTTTACTTGATTTAGCTATATTTCATATACATAAAGGTATGGATATCTGATGATTTTTAGGACAAAGCCTTAAAAGGAGTGAAGAGCAGGTCACGATTGTTGGTCAGTGTAAAAATTAGAATTTTTCTCATGTTTTAGAGGATTTTGTCTATAAAGTCGTTACAAAATACACTATTATAAAGAAACAGAGATGTTGACATGAAATAATGACATCAAATTACATATCGAATTTGACTAGTTCGTTCTCGAGGAAGTTTCAAGCGATTAAGAAGTCTCTTTGGAAACATCTATTAGATACAGTTATAATCGCAATAAAATACACATAACTGTTAAAGACTCCACTTTAAACATAAGTAGGATATTACAATTAACAAGAAACTTAAATCAATTCCAGGAATTAATCTTTCCAATCATATAAAATGAATCTCAAAGTGTAGCTTTCAAGGAAATCTCCAACCAATTATTTGGTACATCAAAAATATCTAGGAAAATTGTTATATTGCTTAGACCGATGAAGAATTTTTCTCTTCCGGGAATAAAAACAAGGAAAAATACTATAAAAATATTTAAAAGAAACGACTTAAGCTGTTTTCACGTGACTTAATTGTCTTACTTTCCTGACTGCAAACGTTTCAGAGCTGAGTTTACCCGCGAGAGATGAAAGATGAGAGCTTTTATTTAAAATTATACCAAAGATTCTTTAGTCCGGTTGAAAATTGAGTCAGTTCTATCATGGAGGGTAAGATATGAAATATATTTATTATAGATACATTGAAGATATAGATATTTTGTAGATTTAAACTTCAAAGACCAGCAAGAAAGAAATTAAACAAACTATCCGTTTTATAATGAAACAGAATTTCGATAATTGGTCTAATTAGCTTAGGAATGATTATTATTAATACGGTATGACTTCGTATTCGGTGTGTTGTTTAATTGAAACGCTTTGCGATAATAATTTCACCGGTAATTATTTTCAATCGCTGGATTAGATTGTATTAACGATGGCCTCGGGTCACGTAATTAAGCCAATAATATTATGTAGGCACATACTGCTGTATATAGATGGCACAGAGTACGCTGAGAGCGGATGTCACGCTTGGTAACGTATTGACTGTGAGAGGTTCCATTAGTATAAAGCAACTTATCACATTACGTTAACAATGAGGACCAAAGTTAGTTATACATTTTAACAGCTTATTTTATTTGTTACGTTAATATAAAACTGATTTACTTCCACATCTGCGACTTATTTGACATTCCCTCACACTTTTACGAGCTCGTTACCTGTGACATACGACGTTGTAAATTTTGTGGTTTTGATAATTAATAACGTTGACAACACGTGCACTGAGATCCGAGTAAATTAATAAGTCTATGTGAGAGCTTGTTTGATATGTGACTACTTTAAAGTGGAATATTTCTTTTGAATCTTTATCCTTATAACTGTAACTTGCTTTAAATTTCAGCCATGGCTTCTTAAATACAGATAAGTATGCAAAATTTTAATATGAGACAATAATAATCGTTATTTTATTTTAAAGTAAACAATTATTTTTAATCGAAGTCATGATTTTCTTTATTGTTTTTATTATTCTTTAATTTGTTACCACATTCAAGAATGTTAGCTGATTAAAAAAAATGTAATACTAAAAGTTGAAATAAATAAAATGGAAATAACGACTTCTAATTATTGTTACGATGGCAAATAGAGGCAAAAGCTATGGGATTTATAAAATAATTAGATTTAAATTTAAGATTTAGGAACATTTATAATAAATCAATACAAAATTACTTATTTTAATATATGAATATGTTTAGTTGTCATCTGTGTATAGCTAACCTGTACGGCCACAAATGCACTCCGGTATAATAACATAAATCATCAGAGGGTCGATAGATTAATTGCAGCGTCTGACACTCGCTGTGAGGCTCTGATATTAGTTGTGTGTCTTATCTACGTATTATATGTAATCGAATTATATAAAAACATACATATCATGAAATACGAGGAACTTATCATTTTAAACTGTTACAAAAATTTGAAGCCTTCATATTAATTAAGACTTCTTAAGAAAACTCCATGGATAAAGGACTGTCCTCGTATATTTTTACAAAATATAGAGAGACTAAAACACCGAGCTGAGAGAAGGCCCGATTGCTTAATTGGCAAAGTTATTGGGACGCAAGATTCCGGGGGACAAACGTATGAATGCTTCTTGTGTCGTTGAATATTTTATGTCATTTTTTCAAAATTAGATTCAATAATTTGTTCAAAATTAATTTAATGTAAAGAAAATAAGCAATTCTAGAAGATATACTTTCAGACATTTCGGTACCGATTCAAAAAACATTTGTACTCTTCACAGCAATCGTAACATACATCATAATATACTCGGTATAACAATTCTCACGAAGGTAATCGTGGTTTCAGCTCGCAAATAAAAGTTGTTTACGATATAAGGGCATGTACACATCTATTATCATTTATTGAAGAGCTCGTAAACCTGCAGTATTAACCACTAATCGCTTCATAACTTTTCTGAAGCTTATACTTCGCCTGTTCATACCTTTATACCGACTTGTCACGATATCGTATGTATAATAAAATTGGATTGTTTGTATAGTACACTGAATATATATTTACGCTTTATTTTGATTGAGAGAATCCCTTATACTTTACAATTTGGTAATTAATACTGAAAAGTTTTTTGTTATAATAATCAGATTTTATTGAGGAATTCAGAATATACGTATTATTTTATGTCTTATGAGTGCACAATTTTTATCTGGATAGAGTGGGCTTTGTATTCTGTTCAGTAATTAATCAGCCAGTCTATATATAGTCTCTATATATTTTTTAATCTTTCACCAACATAAATTACTTTTAGTGTGGCTTATAAGAGTAAAAAAAAAAACAAACACGATCACGTGTCATATGGGCATTAAACCTTGTTTGACTGTGCAGGTTACCAACTTTCCTAGGAGAAAGGAAGTACCTATAATCCCTTATTCTGGTAGACTATGTTGACTATGACCTGATGCTCATCATAACTAAAACACGAACCGCAAGTAAATGTTTCATAGAGACGGTAACGCCCTGTATCGGCTATTCGTTGGGACGTAACATAAATTCTCGATCTTCCTAGCCGCATTGTTTGAGACCTGACAAGACAAACATATTTTGTGAGTTGGAAAACAAACCTGTGTGGTACAAGCCAGGCGTCAACTACAGTCTTTATTAGTTGTCGGAACATGTGCAAGGTCTTTTTAACTCCCATCTTGTACTTGAGATTTTCGTGGTGATTACGACAAATATTAGTTATGGACCGATGTAAGAGAGGCTGGTATTTCATCTCCTCTTCGCAATAGAAGTGAATTCTCAACATTTATATCCAAAAATAGTTGTTGTGTCACAAAAATGGAAACGAATCCTATTAGTAAGCAAATCGGAAGCTAAAATGCAAAGACCGATTTCTGAATCCTTTAAACCATAATCTAAAGCAATAGGCGATAAAAGTTTCTTCATAAAAGATGGGATGACATGACAAATATTTCGTATTTCTCAAAATAAACAGCAAGTGAAGCATTTTTTTAATTAGACGGTATCTGGAGATATTATCATGGATCAGTATGCGCTGGGGGCATAGAGTTTCCTATTGCAAACTCATATTCTTCCTAAAAAATTGAATAGAGAAAACACTCTGTATATATTTTCCTTTAGCAAAGCTTATTTAGTAAGCTTTGTCATTTGTTGGCTTTCAACACTTGATCTTTTTAACCGGAGCGAGGCTGAGGTTAATGATTGTAAAGGCTGTTGATGACCTCTGTATCAAAAAAGTAAATTATACTATATTTTAAGTCATATATTTTGCTAAAGTAGCGCAGTCATTAAATTTGATTTAAAGATGACTGTCGCGATGAGCCTTGAAGGCAAAAGTTATAAGAGCTCATGTAATAAATTCAACGAAGGCTTTAGTTTTTATAATGTGTAGTTTCATTGAAGTAATAATGAGATGCCGTGGTTTAACAAACATTTAGAGACTTAACCTATTTAATACGTTAATTTGTTCAATGAAAGATATTAAAGGATACAATTTTTCTATCTTTTGCTAAATAATATTGTATCCAATTAAAATCCCAGAATAATAATAATGTTAATACAATGACACGGCGTTATTACTTTTTTGTTTTAACGATTAATTAATGGTCGTATTTATAAACGCATTAATTAAAAGTAAATACAGAAATGAACTCAATTTATTCATCGAGAATTCGTTAAATTTTCACCGACGTGGTCGCCTAACTTCGACAATTAAACAAAGTTAGAACAAAGAACTTGAAGGAAAAAAAAAAACGAAAATAATTGCTTTCTTTAATGATCGCCAGCTCAAAGGTACGTAGTTGAAGTAAAAGTTGTAAAAAGCCCTAGCAAAGGGAACTGTTAAATTGTTCATTCAAATTCATGCTTTAATTTTTATAAATTCGCACTTTTAATTTGTGATACGGAAGTTTAAAGGAAAAAAAAAACATATAGTGGTTTAAAGTAAACATTCCAAAGTTGTCTTTCTGAGTTCTTCATTAGCTTACATTTAAGTATGTTAGTACCGATTATTATTTTTGTGTGTTATGTCGTCAGTACAGCTGGGAACATTCTTCTCATGAGATAGCGTAAAGTCGATAGAAAAGCACGGTGGCATCGCAAAAATAAAAAAAAATGTATCGTAAAACATCCCAGAGTAATTATATGATATTGGGAGCATTCGACACGGACACGAATGTGGCTAGGTCATTAGGCGAAGGAAAACATCCATTAGTTTGTACCGAATTGATTAATCGGCAGAGGACAGGGGTGGGCGAGGACCGCCATAAATAAAAATAATATACGGCTGGGTACGAGCGATCCTGGATAATAAAATATATGTGTGTTTCTAACATTTACAGTTACAAAACAGAAAATTATACTTTTTCTAGCATACAGTTGTGTGCTTTATATTCCATAGAAGAACAGCGAAAAGTAACACCTACAATTTTTTTTACGCAGGCAACAAAGACCTCTCCAAAAAATTATAGCACAAAAATGCAATTTAATCGTAGTTCGTTTTCTTAACGAGTCATTTAGTTTGATATCAATTGATAGGGAACGAAAGTCGCAGGAAGCTACTAGGCTGATTTATTCGAAGCCGATGGTAATCTGTTTAGGCCTCTAAGGCCTCATGATAAAGGACTAAACTTTCATATGATTTAATATATTTTTATGTATATCAATGAGGGAAACGACCATGAATCATAAGCGGTTCGGAATATTTGATTAGAACATCGATATTTTCCTCGTTAGATACAACGAGACCGACGATATTAATTTGTCATTTTGTTTTTCTATATTTAAGAAATATTTTTGTGTTCATCGAACATAAGAAATTTGTTTTAAACATCACAGAGTTTGTTGTTTATGTCGTGATTATTCCTCTGTGTGTATTTGTCTAGCGTCTGTTATCCGTCTGTTTTGGATGTTTGTTTTATTTTTATATAAATAAAAACGTCGGAATTAGATTTTCAAAAAGTTTAATTTTGTCTTCTTTGATATATGGCATCTATTGAAAGTAAAAACATAATTACTTTCTTATTTCTTTCATTAACAATATGGTTTTAGTAACTTTTAAATGTACGTGCAGTTTTTTTCATGTTTTTAATCAATCTTTATCCATTTTCAGTTTACTTCAAACATATCGCATAATTATTTTAATTAAAAATATAGAGACATTTTGCAACTAAATTCGCTAGTACACTTTATGTATTGCATATTGACTGTGTGTAAACAAACATTAATTGATATTTTATTTGTAGTTGCTCTCTAATACAAATAGGAATGTTTTCACAGAGCCGATAGCACGGCTAGCTAAGGGTGCACGCAACATCAGGCTCTGACTATACATATATTTAAAGTTACTTCTATTAGATTACGTTGGATAGTTTTTAAAATAAACAATTATTTCCGTAACCTAAGCTCAATTTAAACAATTTTAAGTTTCAAAAACACCTTGCGACAACACAAATTTATTGTATACAAGTCTTTTTTTTATCACAAACTGAATGGAGTAAAATCAAATAATTTTTGTATGTTTAGATACAGGACAGATTAAAAAAAATACAATTAGATATTTCCTGCTAATGAAGGCACAATACAGTTGCATCCCAAATAAGTAGTACTCTAACGGTGCTCGGACTGATAACACCTGCAATATATACAGGATGTTTTCCGTTTGATCGGGAACGTTCAAATGCAAAGCGTTGTAAAACATAATAACACTAAATCAATCATACTCTCATATTCTAAAACTTATTCCATAAACAATATTGTGTTTTTTGTTGACCTCTTTAAGTTCAATCCTATAAAACCGTATCTTAATATATTTTACTTAATCGTGAGAAGACTGAAACGAAATGTCCGAAACATTTTTATATACAATTGTTTTCCCTATAGTTGCTTCAACAACTTACAATTAAGAAATTGTACTAGAATTTTAATTGTACTTTATTCAAATTAATTGTGTGGACAACTTAATAAAATAAAAAACATTTTTTAAACATTCCGTTGTACTCTTAACTTTTTAAGTGCCTATTTTTTAAAGAGCCGTTTAATTTAAAATCAGTAATTTAATTTAAATAATTTATGTCTTTATGTAATAAATAATTAAAGTCTATCACGAAGCAGTACAGTGAATTTAATATGAGTATAAATTGTGTTATTCAGACACAACAACGTATTAAATGCTCAGAAATGAAATCAGTTACCTTTAAAATGTTTGAAGCACTTAATATAATATTCTGAAGGTAATATGGTCTATTTGCTATTCCTTTTACGTCCGTACATTAAGTTCGAATAAAGTAAAGCCAGCTTAAGGCTTTTATAACAAGCATACGTGTTTATCGTTATCGCAATGAGCTTTTACGAAAGCTTTTGAGCCCTGTTTCAGTTTAAAAGCCACTTTGTTCCAAATATAATTTAGGTTTTATTTCTTTCTGCCAAATATTAAGTTGAATGTACTGTGGAAGACATTAGACAATTGTTTCATATATTTTTATATGCATTTTAAAACTTTGCATTTTTTTATTTACTTTATAACTAAATGTAACTCTACTGTTATGATATGAAAACATGTCATTTATTTTAATTTATAGCTATGTTTAGCTTCATTGTTTTAAAAATATAGCTTCTGGAGTTTATCGGACTGGGTGCTTGTCTCTTTCGTTATTCCAACCTTACCCTAACTAACACTTATATTTCTCCCTAAATTCAACAACACACAAAGAGACACTCATTTGTTTTCATATTTTTAACATATAATATTAACTAATACGCTACTGCTAGCACCTATAATATAAACATAGATCTGTTTTAACAAACCATTAGTGAAAAGTTACCTGGAGACTTATTGAATTGCGAAGATTCAACGCGAAATATCATTGGAAATCAAAATAGAAACGTAAAAATAATGTTAATTGCGTTACAAACTTTGAAAAGTCTGAAAAGGAAAAAAGAACTTGTCCCGACGATACAAGCGCTCCACTTCGACGCCGAATTCCATCCCGATATTCCCGTTACGGAAATTGATAAAGTTTTCCACCGATCTAAGGAATTATTGAAACTTTTCTCGAGCACAACAAAATTCAATAAGTGACTGTCACTGATTGGGAACCGGAGCCGTATTGAAAATTGAAATCGGACGAGTCCTGGGAGATAGCGATTTGTGTATTGTTCACTTGTAAATATACCAATGTTTTATGATCTTTTATTTCCTTTTAAACTAGCACATGTTACATAAACGGAATTATTTTCCATGTTAATGAGTACGACGCGTATAAGTCGCATATAAATATACTAACGTGGTTGCTCTCGTGACTTGCGTCCAATATAATACTTGACTTGTAATCGTTTACGATGTTTTCTTACAACTGAAACTAGTGTGTTTATGTTCCGCACTGGGCGAGTTTTTTACTTTATTACCCATTTTATAGCCGTTTTGTGCTTCTATTACTGTAGATGAAAGTTGCGAATGAACTCACCAGTTTTATTAGCTCTGAATTATACATCACATCTTGTTATTATAAATAACAGTTAGGATTCTGCGTCTAACCGTTCCTAAATAGATTAAAAAAGCAAACCGATATGTTGCAAGCAACAATAAATATTATCAATATATATGTATATATTGAATCATAGCGACAACGCTTAGCAGAAAATGTAACAAGCAAAATCAGTTTCCTTTATTTCTATTTGTAAACTCAGCTACTTAAAATGACGCGAAATTTATACATAAACCAGTGCCTATGCTTCTGCAAGGTACTTTTTAGGGTTCCGTAAAATAACATACCTAAATATATACAAAAAAAAAATCGTTTTAAAATTTATGGCGGTAAAGCAAATTACAAGTTTTTGTCCTATGGACAGCTGTTATAAACTTTTTAAAGTTATTTATTTAATAAAAAAAAAAAATCAACAATTCTTTTTGAAAAATATAAATTTTTTACGAGGTATTAGAATAGAAGAGTAAGATTTTAAGAATTGTGCCAAAACACTCCGGTGTCACATATTAATTATGACGTGAATGAGATTTGAATTTTATATTTACGTATTTAATGAATGAATAAAAATATATAGATGAGTAATTTAACATTCTTTTTTCTAAGCACCCCATTACATTTATTACATTACATTACATACATTACATACAAAAAACATGGGTAAGAAACTATTTTAAAGTAGGAGGACAGATAAGATAGTTGGTATTTAAGTAAAGGTAGAACAGTGTCTAAAATACTAGAAGTCGATTGAAAAATATCATCATTTTGCTGCTAAGTAAAATATTTATTACGGCACAGATAAGAAAAAGAGACTTGTTCTTTGGTATACCGAACCTTCGAAGCCCGGATTCGGCTTTCTCTTGACATATTTTTACATTATGCAGCGCCACGCGAGCGTCGTAACTTCGGCAAATAGAGCCCACGATGCGTTACATTACATTCATTATTGTAATTCATATGATGCTGTCACATTCTTTTGTAGGATTTATATCTGCTGTTACGAGAACGGTCGCTGAGAGGATTTGGGTCGATTTTTATAAGGGTTATGATATTAAGAACTATCGTTTTCTGATACTAAAACAACAGGAATGTAACTTATAGCACAATTAGATACTGGTATTTGATTATGTTATCGTAACACAAACAGACAGATAAACACTGATTCTGATAATATTTGGTTCATTAAATGTCGCATTGTTAAAGTTCTCAGCCACGCCGAAGATTTGCGGTGTAAATCCCAAACGTTGAATTCATAAATCCGTCACGTAGCTAAATGCCGTAGCACCGTATTGACGTAATGCATTTCATTCATACTCGCTGGGAATTTTTGAACGCTTTTAAAGCTCATAGAAATTTTCTCATTCTATTTTAATAGAGGAAGCCTGTCGTTGTGTTGCATGTCACCACATATTTTAAAAATCCATACGTAATTTCGTTTTCAATTGCGACTTCAATGTTTGTGTATAAAAGTAACGTTAGTTTTTTTTTACTTTGACACAATAACTTCCTAATTGCTCTAATAGTTTTATTATAAAATGACGTTTCTATATTATGTAGATATAAGGCTTAAAGATCAAATAAAAACAGAGCTTGAAAACCGTTTCAACGTTGTGATGCTCAGATAAAAATATCATATTATAAGGCAGAGTAATCTCGCTTGTCCATACCAAGCGACCCGCGGCTCTGAAATTAATTAAAGTTTTGTTATTATACTTAATGAATTGTTTTAACTCCCTTCTTAATTAGCGACGTGAAACCAGCCCGTCGCCCTCATCATTGTAGCCTTTCCTTTTTAAGTTAATTTTGTGTGAAGTCCCGAACTGTGGGAATAATTTATATCAGATCTGGGAATACAGTCTTATTTGCATGAAAAATTTATGCTATTGCACATAAATATTTAGCCGCGGTTAATTGATTTTAATATTAATTGCGAACTTTTTAATTTTTTAATTTTAATATTTTTATGTGTGAAAGATAAATATATATACACGTAACGAAGGCGCAACATACATAGGTAAAGAATTTTATATTACAAATGGATACTTTTGAAAATTCTGAAGCTGGCCAACCACTCAGCTTAATTTCATTATGGTAAAGCTTTTATAAATCGTAAGTTTCAATAATTTCCTTAAAACTAATTAATCTGTTTAAAAGCGGTTGTTAACATAAATAACTAATTTAGTGGTTCACTGCCGAAGCCGACTAATAGTTACAAATAGTCTAACCTTAAGCGTCCAATTTCTCCTACCCGGGGTTTAGAATGACAAAATTGTCAATCAAACAGCTTCTATTGAAGGTTTTGAATGTGATAGTGAGTGTTATTCAAAGGGAGGCTGTCCCGAGGGTCTCGGTTCGATCCCGCCAACTTTAGAGGCACCTGCCACCTAATTTGGTTCATACCCTCATACATATAAATTCGTGTTCGATTTGTTTTGCTGGACATTTTTATTTATAACGTTATTTTGTGAATAAATTCTAGCGTTTGCATAAAATATTTGAAATAGTAATCTACATTACATTACCTTTTATTGTTGCTGGATTAATCTTCATAAATACGTAAGGTTGAAATTCTTTCGGGATAAAGTCAGCACAAATGTGTTTTATTTATACATTCTAAGGTTGAAAATAATCTTCCCGGTTCTCGTTTCCAATAAAATAGTACAAATAACATCAATGATCTACATCACAGTGATTTGAAATACCTGCTGGGAAATCAGCTTCACCAACTCTTTGATCATCCCACTTTGACGACTGCTGATTGAGATTCTTAAAACACACTCGAAACATCATATTAACAATCGTAACAACACGCAATAATGATCTCAACTACACCGTATTTAAGGTCCTAATTTGGTTATATTGATTTTTTGCAAATTTATATCCACAAGATGTTTTAATGTGACATGTTGATTCGGTAATGAGCATCGATATCAAATAACTGGCATGATAACTGTGTGCTGAGTTTTTTATGTTTTAATATAGACTCATGTTATTCATTTCGTTTGTGATCTGTTTTATATAATAGAAATAAATGTATTGGTAAGTAATGAAAAAAAAAAATAATGAGAATATTTAAATTGAATTACATTGCAAAAGACTTAAAAGTTATTAATAAAATGTACAACCATATAACGTTAATAAAATTATTTCCTTTCAGATGGAAGCATGATACACAAAGTTCATATAAATCTCACGATGAAACCGCACTTCAAGTACGAATTTACAAAGTAAATACCAGTTCTCATAAAAATCACCGTGTGTGTGATTATTGTGTGCGTGCGTG
>DVQP01002732.1:0-11978 GCA_018231745.1 Danaus eresimus
AACCACCCCGTTTAATCTAGCAACACTTTTGTCTCGTTCCAAACGGTTTAATCAAGAGCCCTCATATTTTTTCCTTTCACCATTTACACAAATCGAAATAAAAAGCAAGGACTTTTATCTTTTTCTAGCTTTTGTCCATTTATTTAAAGGCCTGGTGTATTAAGGCGGTGCCTCGGGTAAGAAGATAACAGCTGACCGAATGACAGTTGTTAAAAGAGCACTAGATTAAAATGTCCTAGTGTCTACTGTTCTGTACAGAAATCGTGTGACAACAAAAAATGTAAACGAGAAAAAAAATTCAGCACCAACACATAATACAACTTAAATAAGGAAAATTTCTGGTTTTAAAAAATTAAACGATACTATTAATTGTACTTTGACATTCTAAATAATAATACAATATAATAAAAAAAGAGGTTTGAGAGGCGATTCTTAGAAAATTATAAAATTATTCATACACATACCCGAAGTGTAAAATAGCTACGTTTTTGTGGTTAATTAAATGTTTAAATTTATGTTTGAAGTGAGTATTTATAGTATATATAAAATACATTTACTATAAATACACATACTTTGTCATCCAACATGATAATTAAAATTCAGATGTGGATTTTATACCACTTTCTATTAAAATCAAAGATGTGAAAGTGGAGGGTTCGTTATTTGTAATACACTGTAGATTAGAAAAAAAATTAAAGTTCTATTTGGTCGCGCAAGATAGAACTCCTGAGAAACCTCAATTTCTTATCCCTTTTTTTAATTATTATATTGTATTAGATTCCATATGAATCAATCTCAATTATTTCCCTCACACATTTCAGTCATATTCATAATATTATTGAGATACATGCGTAACAAGATTATAAACCCTATACGTATGTTTGTTCGGTAAACGACAGCATAATCATATTATAAAAAAGATTAATGTTACCTCATTATAATAATTGGTTTATATAAAGCCCTGTAAATTGATTAAAACTATTTCATCATTTCCTCGAAGCTTATTTAACTATTGCTTTGAGGAGCTCATGGCGTTTTAAGAATTTTAACGTTTCGTCTTTAACGTATCTTTAATCAAAATTTAAAAAAAAATACTTTAACCATATTATGAGACAATTTTCATGTTTCCTTGAGTTTCCATATTATTTAAGAAAACTGTACTCTTTGCTCCTTTAGAAATTGTGATTTTGCCAGAGATCATTCTAGTTTCTAGGCCATATTGTTGGTTATATTTTAGCCAGCTACCATTTCTGTTTCCTATTAAATAATAAATGTTTTCCTTAAAATAGAAAATACACAATGAAAAGCAAAACAAAAGTTAGGCCAGGAAAATCGAATAGTTTAGATTAATGTAAACTACATACCGACAAAAAGTAACAAATCTATTGTGTCACTATTTCATGTTTTCATTATACCGTCAATATCTACTAATGGAATATTTATGTTATATCTAAAAGGGAATGTATGTAGATTTATTGTTTGACTTTTCATCGGATTTTATGAATCTGATAAAATCTCAGGAACATTCATATCAGGTCATATTGTATTATAATATTATTGAAAAGACATTTTACAGGTTGATCTCGTTATCGATAATATTATCTATTAAAAAAGAATAAATTGAATTAAAACAGGTAGAAACAAAAACTTATGATATTTACTTTAATTTGCCTCTAACCAAAATATATACTACAAATATTCCAATTGAATCTTCATATTAAATGTTGACCCCTTTATTATTTATTTAAAGAAACAAAAAAAAAATGCACTAAAAAGGTAATCGTGATGAAAAGAAACTTTATTATATACTTCAAAGTTGTCTCTCAATAGCTGATCAAACCTTCAACCGTAGTAATTTATTGAACTAGATAATTCAGATTTATTAAATCGAGCGAGAACTTTCCATCAACTGTATATCTTAAATAATACCTCAATTTAAGGATAACCGAATTTCCCCTATCACTGAACAGAGTTTCAGTAAAGATTGCGCGATCAACCAATCCAAATAGATTCCCAGCTACTGTTACCTTCGCTTCGTTAGTCCTGGCATGTCGAGTTAATGCTATAGGAGCTTAAATTGAATTTTGTCTGCATTTCTTAGTGCATTTTCGAAATGTATTAGTTTTTTAATGTTTTTTATACGCCATAAAATGTTCTTTGTCGATATTTTAATAAAGGCATAATCTGTTTCTAATAGAAAATAGCGAGTGCTTTTAAACGAAGTGATAAATAACAAAATAAAATGTAATGACCAAACTCATGAAAGGGCCATTGTTAATTGTATTCCAACTTTATGCCAGTTTGAATATGAAAATTGAATTGAAAGGGATGGAAAAATAAACTTAGTATATCATTTTGACTCTCAATAAAATAATGGAATGTGATAACATTCAGGTTTGATAGAAAAATAAACTTTGAATTAATGATGTCCAAGATTTTGGGGAGAAACCATTTAAATAAAACAAAAATTTTCGCATGTCCATTTATTTAGACTAGAATAGATATATTCATTTCGTGTGCCCGTGATCACGGTTCCTGCAAAGTAATCGAAACGTCAGAAGTATGTAGTTTAAAATAATTAAAAACGCGTTGTTAGTCCAAAAATAGTAGCTTTATTTCAGCTCTGAATTAAATTTTATAACTGGTATTACTTCCTAAAAATATTCTACGAGACCATCATTGGCATACAGATTAAGATTTAATTACGTTATGTATTGAATCACGTAACTAAACATACAAAATCCAGCGTCATAAGTGATATATGAAAGTAAATGGTGAGGAAACGTCATAATACGTTTCAATATTATTTTAATGTTATTTGCACCCGAGCATGTTACGCAAAAGTTAATTTCATAAATTATTCAGATATAACCGTCAACCCGTTCAGGTGGCTAATTTAAATTCAGATGCGGGTATCTTACAATTCCGTGCTGTCAGTTAGATTTATTCTCGCTTACGTGAGTACGTACTCACGATAAGGTTGGATGAAAAGTTGCTGAAGGCTTCATGACGGATGAACTCTTTACAGCTCAAAATGGGACCAGTTTATCAGCCAACTTGTTTTATGACTTGATACATGATTGGTTTGTGTCCTTTTTTCTGATTGGATGTGTGATAAAAACTTTTTTTTCTATTATTTCATTCGAATTTGATTTCAATATGATATTATATAACAATTATGTTCACGAAGCAATCCTTAGAGTTCTTAACAAAATTAAAAAAAAAACATTTTTGGTTATCTTGTGAGCTATTCGTCATGATGAAAATAACTGAAAGCCTGTTTCCAGTAACTTGTCTCACTTAATCATAGCTTCTATATATGTTATAAAATAATCGTTTCCAAAGTAACATAGCGGAGTTTTTATAATTATACATTTTAATAAATAGCTCGTGGACAATTCAAGGTTAGGGAACTAATTTTTCTTATTTATTAAACAAACGAAATTCATAATAAGACCACAAATCACAAACTAAAACAGACGGCGAGGCTCATTACCGTGCTCAGTGGACCCTGAAATATTTGAGGTATCATTTGAGCGCGATTTAGTCGTAAACTAAACTCTAGTAATGTCCATTGTTGAAATGACTGTCCGGTCGCGGTGGTTCCGTACAATTTTGCGGTCCATTTGCGGTTGGCTACCGGTATTTCAACGGTCAAATTTCTATAGTATTTCATATTATAGGTAATAAAGTTAGTTAAGCTAGTTGTTCACACCAATGACTATTATAAATGACAGATCTAATAATACATGTACTTATTTCGTATGAATTTACAATAATCTTTTCTGTATTAAACGATTTTATCTCATTTTATTTGGAGTTTGAGTACTATAGGTACCTGAATATTTATAAATACCTAAAACATAGTAGCCCTCGATCCGAATCGTATTTTATTTTTTTGAAATTTATAAAAAAAAAAAACTCACAAAACGTGCTTTTGATCGATGTTGTACAAATTTATATTCGTTAATTTATTTTCTATGTCAAAAAAAAAAACATTTGCCACTTACTACATACATAGATTTGTGTGGTTACGGGCGTTGAATTTGCCAACAGGACTTCACACTCAGCACTGTATATAGTATACCCAACATTTTCACATATTTCAAGCCCACTAAAGCACAAGGTACTAACGTAGTATGAAATTAAAAAACATAAAATAAATAGTCTCAAAAGTGTCGTTGTTTTATAATTCAAGATCTTATTACTGTGGATACATAAAACTCTAGAGCTAAAGTATCCGTACAACATAAAATTGCTAACGTAGTTTCCCGACCACTAAATGTCACGGTCTGAGATATTGCCATAGCCTACGTGTCAGATACTTCGCTCTGCCAAAATATAACCAAACAACTCCCCCATAAGCCTTTAACTATATTGGATGCTGCTTTATTTTTAGTTTGCGATATGTGCTTTATTTAATACACTTATAATATTATCTAAATTATAATATTTATAACTTGAGAGTTTAATTTATATATCAAAATTATTACTATAGGGATAACAAATTACATGGATTATTTTGTTACTTATATAAACAAAACATGATAATTGATTATTCAAATGTACGCCCAGAGAATTAGTAATGCTGTATCTGATTCTAGAATATTTTATATTACAAGGACAAATTACTGGTAAAATGTGATGATTATAGATTTAGTTTGTACGAAATATTTTAAAGTATACACGCTTTTCGTTTATTTTTGACATAGTAAATAATATGATTATTACACAAATATTTCGGTAAAGAAAAATTATGCTAGACACACAATGTCAGCAAATCCTTATTTCCGAATAAAATTTCATTCCTAAATTATTATTTTTATCTCATTTCAAAAAGTACCTTTCTCTTGTTATAAGAGAAAAGAAAAATGAATAATTTATTTGGATGTACAGTTTCAACGAATTGTAAGAATAAATTTTACTTAAAGTGAAATGTGCTTTGTTTAAAGACGTATTGTTTTAGGATTCTTAGCCATTTTAAAGCTATCCGTGTTTCGTTTCTGCATTCTTCTACAATTTTTCTACCCTTCAATCTTAGTATCAACATAACATAAAATATATTATAATCTAGAAATTGTTGGTACATAATTATTTATCATAAATAAAGGTGAAAATGACTATAAAGTCAGAAATTCGTGCCACGAGCAGTGTCACCAAGGCATCAAATAAACCAAATATTCTGGAACATCCGACCAGATTTAAGACTCCCCGCCCCATCCCACTCTCAACTGCAATCCTCTTTAATATGTATGTATTCCGCAGCGTCTGTTTGACAAAGTGCTAAGACAATTTAGAAGCGAAACATAATTGTAAATGTTTGAGATTAATAAGATTGCGAATGCAAAATGAAGGCGTGTTGTATTGTTTTGTTGAAATAGTTTTGTAGTCAGGTCTGTGGATTCCATTAGTTTTAGATTATTAAACTTAATTTTGCCACGATCATAGAGCGTTATATGTATGTATACAATGAAAAGATGTAAAATACAAAAATATATTTAATTATAAATAATATTAATCTCATAAATGAACAAAAGTTTAGAGGACAAAAATTATATCATGTTATATTCCTTCTTCATATATTTTTTTAAACCCTTATAGTCGTTAGAAATATTCTTAAGGAAGGAGGATTAAGTAAAACTTTACTGCTTTCTCGTCATACTTAGCAACTTTGAAAGCAACCAAAACTGTATCTTTTAACTAGCAACTATTCCCAACTTGGTGCTTCGCAAAAATTGTATCAAACTAGCGTCGACAAATACGTTTGAAACAATGCTTTAAGTGTTCACAGAGCGTTGAAAAGTACTCAAAAACAACTATTTAGAGAAAAATTGTATTTCAAGAAAATTTTCACGTAAACTGTATTATTAGGTAATTTTTTATTTGTTTCTCCTTTTTGTTATGAAAAAGTTTTGGTGCACTGAAATAAGATTTTAATTAAATTAAGATTTTCATTCAATGAAATGATTTTGTATTTGAAAAGAAAATAAAATAAAATTAACATTAAATTTCCTGGCATAAATATAATACCTCTAACAAAGATATAATCTAAGACGAACTTTTCTGAAGAATTACGTTATTTGACATAAATTAATTTTAATCCTGCTCATTTCAATCGGTGCTAAATTTACAAATGACATATTCAAGATATGCAATACACTGAGGTCTGAATTAATAATTACTGGAACACGAAAATAATATGAGCAAAACTAATATCAAAAATATGCCTTCATTCACATCTCTTATGAAGCAATTCAATCGCCAGCCGAATTTCAAACAGAGCGTTCTGTAATCGAAATTGAGATTTTTTAATTTTGATTCTTCCAATGTGTTGCATTGATTGGAAACTGGTGAGGTATAGCGCAGATTAATTTTCTTAACAGAGAGTAAAATATCGTTTATTTTCAGTTTGCTTGCAACTGCTGTTATTGATTGGTACATTCTTGGTATTTCAAAGCATTTCAAATTCACTATAAGATCTAACCACTCGGAAGACAGAGTTTTAAATATAATTTTCCAGTCTTATGAATAAGCATTAAACTATGTAAGTGTTGGCGATTTCGTAAAGCATAACAGTCTGTATCATAAAATAAATTAGAAAATATCTGAAGCTCACTACGTGTCTATAAGTTCAGTAAGTTACTTTCATTAACTAATGTTATAAATGTGAATGTTAGTATGTATGACTGTTACTCGGTAACATTAATTATTGGTTGGTTGAGGGAATGGGTTACTTACATTTCATTCCATGAATCTCTCGAAATCAGCAGCAACATTCCAAAACTGGTATAGAATATAAATAGAATAAGATATACCAATGCACAGGTAAAAGCCAGCACTGAGTTCAGCTCTGGAACCAGTCCGTTCAGCTCTAATGATACTTCACAATTAAAAATGAAAATAATTTAATAATATAAAACGAATATATTTCGGATTTTATACGAGATTTTTAATTACTTTAAACTACATAATCCCGACGTTTTGGTAACTTTTCAGTAACCGTGATCACGGGCTGACGAGATGTAGATGTTTATTTTAAATTTAAAAATATTACAAAATTAACTTAACTTATTAAAAATTAAATTAACTTATATAATTAACAATAATCTCCAGACTCATTTGTATTCCATTTAAAATCTAAATCATCTTACAAATTAACAATTCATATCCAACCGAGGAAATGAATTTATTTCTTGGTATAGTAAAATAAAACAAACTCCTGTTTCATATCTCAACAAAATATTCTGTAGAGCTTCGTAGTGTCATGCTACGTTCAGCTACAGCACTACGAGGTTACGCTACTGAATCTGACAAGCATTACACGAACGTCTTTTGGTAGAGGCGCATATTGTAATAACATTCTTAATTTATATACACATATATATATATATATATATATATGTACACACCATAATAAATTATGTAAATTAATGCAATATAATATTGTTACACCTCATAACACATGATGGCCGTAATAAAAGTAAATCATTATCAAAGTTAAACAATAGCGTATCCATAACGTTTAGCAGTTTGATGTTCCCATTGTTGAATTTAAATTGACTATGGCGGCCATTAAGGAAAACTGCCCTTATGGGCATAATTATGTTCTGGGGATATCGCCTGGGGCTGTTTGTACACTACGATCTAATTTCCGGCTATTTGATTAAAACTGAGATTATCAAATATTCACTCATATAATAAACTGATGGGCTTTCGAGGTTATTTTGTACCAAAATTTGTAAAACTAGTTTTACCCCAAACTTTGCTCATCTTTATACAAAATAAAAATAAGTCCACAAAAAGTAAATACAAATTAATTTTGTAATTATTATAAGAATAAGGAACGAACATACATACACAGCGAAAAAAGACAATTTATTGTTACAAGATATGTTAACACCAAAGACAATACACAATAAAATACGAGTATAACGAGCAACATAAAATGTGTATTAATTTAAATAAATCATTTCACGTCAGGTGGTAAAAACCGAGAACCTGAAATTGTTCCACCAGAAACACATTAATGAACATTTAAAAACATTCATTTATTATGTAACGATGCGATAAATAATTTATGGGAAACATTTTATTGTCAGGAGCAACAAATTAATTTGACCCCACGCCCAAAGTTATAAGCCTTTAAATACTATGGCAAATAATGTCTTTGTTGGTGGACCAGTTCACTAAGTTACGCCATTTATAATGTAACCTCCGGACCAATAGGCGGTAAATAAATATTGGGGAGTCCCGATAGGAACTTGGCGGTTATGATCATATTTTGAAATGAAAATTATCAATTTAATATAAAATTTTGCGCTAAGATATCGCAAAATATTTTCAACTTGTTCTTAGAGAATTTCATTTATAATTTATTCTGGTGATTAATTAACTCAGTTTCGTGTAAAAAATTCGAGAAACAACAGTGAATCCCACCTCAGTTACCTGTCAAGTCATTCATCTTCTTATTCACTCAATTTTTTACCTCCTGTCAGTCTACTCATTCATTATGAATGACCGACCCTAAAAACATGAGTGACTAAATTAATGCCATTGTTTTGTAGAACATCTAGAAATATATTTTTATTTTTATAATATTCTTATTTTTATAACATTTTCATTGTCATTTAGAAATAATATTTTTTACAGGTGTAAGAAATAAAATAAGGAATTATTAATACAGATGTTTAAATGAAAGAAGCAATTTCAGTAAAAAAACTTACCTATCTCTATAAAGCTCTTTGATGTTATTTTATTTGATGTAATTAATAAAACATTATTTTTTCCTGCAACCAATAATATGATTTGAATAAGAAATAAGGAATACAAAAAAAAAGAATATGCTCTACTTATATTAGAAAAAAATTAATAAATGTTAAGTAAGTTGAAAGAAAATAAAGAAATTGCAAAATATTATTCTAAGCATATTTAATGTTGTCTGAAATGCTATTTCTTTGAGTATAAAAATATTTTTTATTAAATGGATACAATTAATTGGCCCTGGTTAAGCTTACAAAGCATTAATCAGTGTTTTGATTAGATTTTAATAATAATTACATTATATATATTACAATTAAAATTTTAATACCTTCTCCTTTTAGAACCTATAACGCCAGGTACTTTAACGCGATTAAATACAGCTTACAAATAAGTCACTTAATGTTACGAGTACTGAAAATATAGTTGCGTTCCGATTCTATTCTAGTTCTATTGTAATAGAAAATAATTAATTTATTATCATCATATTCTATCCTATTCTAGACACAATATCGGTTTAATAGACATTTGGTAAATGTACTTTTATAAATGGTTTATTTTTATGTAGTGATAAGATACAATATTTCCCATAGCTATTCACTAATTGCAGTTTTATTGACTATTGTAGAACAAAATTACAAATAACAAATGTACTATAAATATGATAAATATAAATAAATATGAGCATTTTTATAAAAGATAAACATTTATGTGACAATTTAATAATGACTCACCCTACGCCTATTATTTTGATAAGTTCAGATCCAATATATACCAATAACGAAAACGATTTTATTGTTCTCTCACAAAAGGCCCAATTAATCTATTATATTTACTTTTCAAATAAAATATCTTTTATAAAAAACGCTTAAATGAAAATAAGGTACATTAGATCGCATAATTAAATAAAATGTTAATGCTATTGGCTTCAAATTCAGTTAGTTGGCGAAACTCCAGAACTTAAAACACGATATTGTAATTAACATACAATTAGGATGTTATTGATAGACCAAAATTTATACTGAAACGTTGCGTGATTCCTGTCGGTTAGTCTAAATGTTAAAATGTACGAATTACGTGCCAGCGCAGACTTTTTATAATGCGATTTTATATAAATGATATTATGCTTAAGATACGAAGATGAATCGGATATATTGAAAAGTTTTTAACATGAAAATCAATTAAAGATTTTATAGCGAATATATACATATGGACTGTTAAATGTTTATTTAATACGAAAAGTACTTAAATGTCTCAAGTCTGCTCGTGTTCATAACCGGCTGGTACAGCCAGCACTTTTGTAGTAGAATGATAAACTAAAATGTCTATGTGAATATATTTGGCTATAGCGTGGAGCATTGCCACGTTGCCGAATATAATTTATGAGTACTCCCGCGATCGCTACTGAATCGATTATTGACAAATAGCTCCACTATTTGGGCGGTTGTAACATATCAAGTCTATTTCTTGAAATATTAAACGTCCAATATATGACGTCTGGTAATTTTACTCTAAAAATATATACGTATGTATTTTACTCTAAAAATATATTTGTACTGTAATGAATCTTAATAGATTAATCCGTCATTGAGCTGATTTGTATGTTTCTTAAAGAAAAGGTTGTGTTCCATCCTTCACGACACTGGCAAATTATACTGTGAACGTCTTTCCACGGAATACGGACATATTAAAAAAACGAGGTGACAACAGGATAATGAATCTCACAAAAACATTTTTTTTCTGACTACGTTGTATTTGTTACTTTATTGGATCTCAAAATTAAATTTATCCGAAATGTTTGCTTTTGCTTTTAAAAAAATTAAGAGTACGTGGACATAACCCCAGTGACATTGAAAACATTTGTGGACTTCTCGAAGTTGGTTGAATAATTTTAATACAAAAATAATTTAAAATAAACTATAAAGAGCAATAAGCAACGTACGTGAGTTCTATTAAAGTAACTGGAGTTTGACCATAATGAAGAAAAAGGAGCTTACACTGTTAAGTGTATATATTATGTGAATACTTTTATTAGAACTATTATACACATTGTAAGGCCTTAGGAACTTAGGATTTTCCGACACAGCCCTTTGATTCGTGACTGAATATAAAAAAACAATTATTAATAATAAAAATAATTTTGACTTGGTGCTATTATGTGGGAAATAGCGAAAATATCCAATAAACCATTTTTATTACAATAGCGACACCAGAACGTGGCCCGTTTTATTTATGACGTTGAATGTCGAATACAATTTATTAGCAGGAGAACGTTTCGGCAAAACACTGAATACATTATACGACTTTTACCACTCCACGACAGTTTAGATCCAGCTTTCAGTTTAAGTTGCCTAGACTCGAACGACTTTCCTTGACCTAGTTTTATTATTAGTAATTACACGAAGTTCAAAGCCATTCAAGTGGAGGTCAATTGGCGAAATAAGTGACTTAAACAAAAGAATTTTAACCCTCTTCAAAATATACATAATAATTATGTCACAGGTTTGTATTTATTGAACACACGTCAATGAATAAGTTGAATGGCTCAATTAAATAGTCCTCCAACGAAATACGACACGTCATTACCGCCTGTCCGTCTACCCGCACTGTTTTGCATTACACTGTCCACGCATACAAAGCTGAAGTGCAGTCATTAGTGTTGTTAACAAGCATTCCGTCATATTTACGCACTAAATTTAGTATGTATCACTAAATGTCACAAAAGTCATAAGTAAATGTCGTTTACGAACTATGTTCTTGTGTTGGTTGGATTCATTTGTATAAATAAATAACTGTCTAGCTCATTTCAAAGGACATAACAATCCCTTCGTAGATTTTTCCAATATAAAGTGATATATGCAGGAGTATAAATACAAAGTTTATATTTTTTTCATAATTACATTTTTCAAACGATATTTCTGTTATATAGATGGCAAACAATTAAATTTAATGGTCAACAACATAATTGTCTTCTCGAGTTTACTGTAAGTAGCTAATTGTTAATAATGCCAAGCTCGATATGTCACCCAGAAGTACAAATCCTCTCAATGCCACCTCAGAGCATGAGACTCCGAGACTGCGGATGGAATATTTTAGGTTTAAGAAGTCGAGCAAAGTCATCTGTATACGAAAACCTTATCCCAGAGAAGAATGTAAGTTAATATTAAATCCGTTAGTATACTTCTACGTGTGAGGATTTCTTACTTGAATTTTTCACTTTA